>AWOL01S0050405.1:0-82439 GCA_000715115.1 Nicotiana otophora
GGGGAGTGAACCACTACATATAGTTGTACTACGTTTCTTTTTGCATCCTCATCCAAAAAAGTACCCTACGTTAATCAATTTCAATCTTTAATTTCTACAGTTTTGCTATTAATATCTGTTATACTCTGTCATCAAAACCAGCACTGATAGGCATTCTTCTACGTGCTTCATTCTGCAAGAGAGTGAGTGGGGCTTGTGGAATGGTCAGAGATGTTGTGTGGATTTGCCCATTAGCTCCTTTGATCACTGTAATGGGGAGCTCACAGGTAGTTGGGGCCACAAAGTGTATTTCCTTTTTGTGATACGTTCTTTCCAACATAAGAGTACCCTCTTATATATTATTTTTCATAGGTCATGCACATTCTAATAACGGGTAATCATATAAGACTCAAAACTACTATTTTTACTTGCTCGAAATAAAAAGTCTATATTCTTTGATAATATATGAACAAGTATATGAAATATATATATAAATATATAAGATGTATCTTTTTCACAAGGATTAAGCTGCCCTTACATTAAAGATACAGTACAAAAAATTCACAATGTTATCAAAAGCAATAAATCTCGTCAAATACATATTGCTGATTCGCATGTTTATCAAAGCAACTCGTCAAACGCATTTTGTAGATTCGTCCTTGCATATTTCCTTGTTTTGGGAATCTTCTAATGAATTGACATTAAAATTAAGTAATTTTTTGCAGAATCATCTTAGTTCTCCAATTGTGAATATGCACTAACAAAATTCCACTTCTACATATTACAAGCGAAGTTTCAAATGGATAGTGATGACAATTACAAAATATAAAAAAGAGAGAAAGTACCATGTGATATTACAAACACAATCACTAGACACCTAAGAACGTTACTAAACTTGTTGAAACAACACCTTGGATATATGAATGTCGATTATTTCCTCGGTAATATGTGCAGTGTAGTAAAAAGTCTTCGCAACTGCAAAAAACGTTTGCTTAATGTCTTGATTGATGTTGCTTGAGTAGTTACCGAAAACTAGCTTCACAAGAGCTTGCATGTCTAATTCAATATCAGTGGTCTTTGAGCTGCCAGTAGTCCTACTACACCATTGGTCAGCAGATATCTAACAATGTTTTAGATTCAAACAGGGGGAAAATAGAATTAGAAAGCTATAAACAAAAAGGAAATTAAAAGATGATTATGCATAGAGTATAATTTCAATAGACTAGAAATGTAAACAATTCAAATTTAAACTATTAGATCACCTAAAGAAATACTGTAACTATAAGTAGCCATTCATAAAAAGTAGAATTAGTAATATGAAAAGTAAGGTTGATTCGCTAAAATACACGATAGTGTAAAACGTTAAGTAACCTGCTATTAGAGGATAACATTTATTGGTAATACATCTTTATACAATCATGTCATTTATTAGGTAAATGGTAAATCTTTTAAAAATATTAATTAATATGTGGTAATTAACCTGCTTTCACAGGTTATAATTTAAAAAATCTTTACGTTGTCCTTATATATAACTTAAAACCAATCTTTATACATAAATATAACTTAAAACAAATCTTTATATATATAGTGATTTCTAACCTGGTCGTTTTGGAGCTCATTAAGCATGCGACATATTTTATTGGTCAGGATGGATAGGTTATTGTACTCTGCATCAAATAGTATTTCATCATGTTTCATATGGCCAGCTGAAAGATAAATTGTCTGCACTAGCAACTCTGCGTCTTCTTGGCAGGTATTCTTCTCTTCCCTCAAGGAGATCAACCATGTTTCCCACTACATCCAAAAGAAAATAAATAAGATCACATATCATATGATAAATTTGAATTTTGGGCATCATTGGTTAGTTTCAGAGGTTCTCGTCCTGTTTGGAAAGGCGAACCTAATATATAAAATCAATGAGTAGAGAAAAAATATGTTATGTGTATACATTTTAAATTTTTGTAAATATTTACATGGTTAGAGCTAAAATAATAGATTCACTTGAACTCACGAAACTCATCTAAAATCTGCTTCTCTTTGTTTAATTTATTTCTTCCATAGTTAAACGGATAAAGTGAATGATGAATCTAATCACTAGTAAGACTGCTGCCTTTTATTCGTAAGAGTAAGGTTCGATTTTCATCAAAACTTTTTCTTTTTCCTTACCCTCTTCCAGGCCTCTTGTTGTGAAAAATTGTATGTTAACTAGCACAGAATACACACAAAGCAAATTGAGAAGAAACAATTACACAAGGAATCAACGAGTTTTGGCCTAGCCTAACCCTCGGGGCAGATGCAGAGAGAGATTTTCATTATGAATGAGAAAAATAAATAGTACAATATACTATAAAGAATCTTCACATATAAACTCTCTCTCTCTATATATATATATATATATATATATATATCCCAAGTAGTCTGAAACCTATAACATAATGATTTTCCCAATACTATAAGGACAATTGATTTTTTGTTTCTCAAATCTATTAGAACAATGAGTTTCCTGAAAATACAAGAAAAAAAGTTTAAGATCCAAATAACAAATCTTCCTCGTAACTTGAATTTTCTTTATTAATAGGAACGCCTCTCTCTCTTGCCCTCAGCCCTCACAAAGGGCTTTATCCATTATTATACATCAACTAAGTTTAGGCTTGATCATTCAAAGTCAAAAGAAAAATTAAATTCCTCTTCATCCGAGGAACATACCAATATTTAATGATTATGATAATTCTATCGAACATTCTTAATCTAATATTACCAATCTCTTCTACCGATAATAGATTATTATTTTCTAAGTAAACAGTTTTACTCATCTGCTTAAATGTTACAAATCAATTCTTGTATGGACACATGTGAGAAGTTATTCTAGAATCAAGAACCTAAAGATTCTGCCCATGATTAGAACTCAAGCTACAGACTTTCCCTACGTAGTCATTGTCATTAGAATTGTTGCCAGTGTAAATAATATTTGTAGAATTATCTACTTTCTATTTTTTTTTTCTACTTCAGCTTAGGACAATATCTCCTATAGTAACTCTGTTCCCGCACTTACAGCAATTCTGCTCCTTGCCCTAGACTTCGATCTAGCTTTAGACTTTTTCCTATTAAAGTCTTTCTATTGTGTTCTTCTTCTATTTACAAGATCCTCGCCCTCAGTTCCGCTCTTCGGAAAACATTTTCCAATTCTTTAGATTTTAGTACATTACAAACATCATCTAATGAAATACTGTCCTTTTCAAATAGCAATTTATCAGCAAAAACTCCATAAGGTAGTGGTAAAGGACATAATACAACAAGGCTGGATCTTCACTCTCAATTTTGTTATATCTACATTCATCATGTCCATTATAATTGAATTAGCTCATCAAGGTGAGTTTTAACAAGTGTTCCTTCATTCATATGGAGATTACACAATCTCATTTTCAAGTAGAGGCGATTTGTCAGCGATTTCTTAGAATATAGATCTTCCAGCTTTTTTCGTATCGGTGTTGCATGCAAAAGTATCTCAATTTCCCGAAGAACGCATTTTGTAACTCTTGTGAATATCAAGATTCAAAGCCCTCTCCTTCATGTCTGTCTTCTCTGACTATTTCATCTTTTCAGAAAAATTCTCATAAATTACTTTCTATAATACCCTTATAAAACCAAGGATGATCTCATCCTACTCTTGCATATATACACATAAACTAGATCCCACATCGGATTTCTTTACTTCATACTTTTTTAAAGATGATGAAGATATCTTAACCCTAGAATATTTGTAGAAACCCTAGCCTGGCTCAGATACTAATTGTTGCGGAAGATCGTGAGTTAACTAACATACAATCACACACAAAGAATATTCACTTACAACCTCTATATATTGATCCCAAGTAGTCCTAAACATATAAGAGAATGATTTTCCTAATCCTACAAGGGCAATAAGGTTTTTTCGTAAATCTATTAGAACAATGGGGTTTCAAAAAATTCAAGAAAAAAATCCAAGACACAAAAAATACATCTCCTATTACCCCAAGAAAAGTACTGTAATTGGTAAAGTTACTATTTGTGCTTTATCATGTTGCTTGTGTATCTTTTGTGATATAATAAGGTACAGTAAAAGGCCTTGTATATACTCACTGCATTGTGTAGCTGGTGATGGATCTCTTTGCCGAGGTCTTCATATGTTGCTTTGGAGAGTTGGTGCAAAAACCGACGAAGATTGTTGAGAACCATCTCTTTTGTTTTATTACTGCAACGAGAAAGAAAGTTGTCAAAATAACTTGTCATAGCTAGGTTAAATATCTAATCAGCTCAGCAATCAGCTAGGTAACTTTTTGCGTCCTATGTGATAAGAAATCAGAGAAATTAGAATTGCCTATGTAGGGACGTAGTTGGAAGATGGTATTAAAGTAACTCTAGTTTGACAGGAATGTTGGTGGTTAGGATAGAAGATGTAGTGATCTTTGGTATTAAATACATCTTTGGGGACGGAACCTATGATCTAAGGGGATTCAAAAACAATTTTAGGATGTCGCACTTGAAAATTAAACCTATGACCTAAAGTAACTTTTGAACCTCCTCTTCACTATAATACTTGAACTTTTCTTTATATCAAGGAGATTCAACGGGTCACATATAACCAACAAAATTATTTTTATCGTATTTGCATAGTATAATTCTATAACGAAGTTGAACCCCCTTCGTACTACATAGTTCCGCCTCTACTAGAATCCCGAATTTGAAAGACTTGAAGTAAAAATATAAGCCTAATGAATCTTTTTTGGGTTATTGAACAAGTATTGATGTAAATTCAATATCTTGGTGTAGACATTGAGTTGTTAGCAACATTAGAAAATCGAGGGTGAAAAGCAAGGTAAGGTTTATTTAGACTTAGTACCTCTTGGGGCATTTCTTCTACAAATTCATATGTTTGAAATGGTTTAGAAACTTGATACTAATAGAGAATCCTAACTTGTGGGACGAGCGGATTAGAGTTGCACTGTTGTTTTACATTATGAATTGCTCAAGTGTTATTTGATTTTATATTTCATGAAACATGACGGATTTATGCTTTTGAAAGCATACATGTTTTGCAATATGTTTATTTCTCATTTGGTAAATGATTTGACATATTTTACATTTATATATGTATTCAGATGTATTGGATTGGTCATGATTGCCAAGATGTGATAAGAATATATTACTCTGAGGTTATTAATGTCATGTGGTTTATTGTAAATACCAAATATCTTATGATTTACTTGTGAGAGCCGAGATTGATATGCATATGAATCTAATTTGTTTCGAGAAACTAAACATGCTGGTGTATGGGACGTAAACTAAACACAATGGTTTAAGCCTACATGTTAAAGTCCTCCATGTGTCGGCACTTTTAGGGGCGGAGGCACGTTCGACCAAGACCGCTTCGTCGAACTTTTTTTATTATATATATATAGTGAAAAAATGAATAAATAAAAAAAATGGCACCACTTGACACATATTGTCTTCTAACATGTTGGTTATATGTCTGATTTTGCTCTAAGAGGTTAGCGGTACAAATCTCAACTAGCATGTATTTTTGACAAATATTTGATAGGGCCTCTAGTTAAATATTATGATTGAATATAATTTGAACTCAAGACCTTTTTTAACCGAAAACTCAACAAAACTAATAGACTAAGGATATCTTTTAGCTAAAAATATAATAATTAAAATAATTTATTCTCGTTCTTCTATAAACGTCGACGTACAAAAATTACCGTGTACGACTACACTTTTGCTATTAATGCATGTTTTGTCCGTTTGTACGATATTATATTTGGATTGCACCAGACAATTGGGAGGATATTTCCCCGCTGTATTGATGTAATCAGTGTCGATATAGTACTTACTCTTTTTTGTAATTAAAATCATTCATTAATCACCAGTAGAAACGTTACAAACCCACAGCTTAGCATAAGCACAGCTAGCATCTAATAATAAGATACCAACAGCCATAACGATACAGATATAGTACTTTGAAATGTTTGTTTTAGTACTCCCGGTTAAACTATAAATATGTGACTTTATGATTTGAAACTTTTGATCTAATGTTGAGTTTGAATTGTGTTTTACTTGATTATTTATTTCAAATATCAGATTTATAAATTGAAATAAATGTTTTACTATTTATATCAACGTCTATTGCATTATTCATGCTTTATTTAAATACTTATCAAGCTTCTTGGTAAAATGATCTATGATATATATTAGGTATGCGGAGCTTAGGCCTTTTGGTTACCATCCCATTTCAATTTTAGGGACTTGTGTAGCTCAGGACGAGCAGCTTAGTTAGGACTACTCCAACTTGAATTCGTGGAGGTATAGTGATGAGTATTTGTTTGAGTCACCGAGACTTAATCTCAGTTGACTAGTTCATTTCTTGTCATACAGGTTTCATATATTATTATATTCTTTTGAGTTTTATGCAAGGCTACTCATATGGCATGCATATTATTTTCTTTATGTATTTTTTTATATATGAATGGTTGTTATATAAATAGGTTATTGCTTCATGCATGATTTGTTAAGTGAAATTTATTTTGTTTATGTATTTAAATGCATATGGTTGGGTCATTTTATAAGGTATTGGTTAGCTCGGTTAGCTCGGCGCAGGTAGATTACTGAAGTGTCGGCTACATGATTTTGGAGTGTGACAGCTCTGATACCGTTGTTAAGAAATCAGAGAAAGTAGAGAGAGCGGAAGATAGAACGATTGATAGCTCATTGCATTAAAAACATAAGAGTTTATAACTATCTATATATAATTAAAGATAATAAAATAAAGAGAATATTATGTCTTTCTTATAGATCCTAAATTAAAAGGAAGTAAATATTCTACAATTATTATATAAAATTTCTAAACTAAAAGGAAAACATATATTCAATAATTAATGTAGATCCTAAAGTAGAAGGAAAGTAATTATTGTAGAATATTTCTAAATATATTTTAACACTATGTAGCATTAACATTCTCTAAGTATTTATTTCAATTTGTAGTTCTCATTTACGACAAAATTTTATAGTCTTAGAATCAAGTGACTCGTTAATCCATATTTTATGTCGTACTCCCTCAATTCCTTTTATATGTTACTTTAGTAAAACAAAATTGATCCAAAATATTGATCACTTTAGAAATCAAGAAGGCATAATATTTTTTTTTAATTTCATCATTACTATTTCAATACGGCATATAGTCACTAGTAGTTTATTTAAGGAAGAAGTCAAATATTTCTTATGATTAAGTAGTAAGTACTATCAGAAGATTTTTTTAATGGACGCAAAAGAGTGAATCAATATTGCTTCTTAAAGTAATTGTTGTGAGACGATAGGCAGATTTTATGCATAAACTAATAATTTAAAGTACTGGGATGGAGAGTATACCCATTTTTGCTCATGTCATGAAAACCCTTGAGTTCCATCAACAGTGAATTCCTAGTGGTCCAGGTGGTGGCTTCTTCATTGAAGTAAGATGTAATCATCTTACATATTATACGAGATTTAGCCCATGCAAGTCGTTCCCTTGACTTTTCTACCTCATATGTACTTGCAGCAGCTAAGAAATAAGAAACTAGGAGGTATTTTTTGCTTATTCCAAAATGTTGGAAATTGCACTTCTCGTACCACCTGTTCATGTGATATATATATGGAGCAAAATTATTAAGAAGATTGAAAGGCTGGCATTTAATAGTTTATGAACATATATAAGAAAGTTTCAAGTGCATACTCTTGCATAATCAGCCACTCAAATCGATGTTGACTTTGGCATCTGTTGTAATCTAATTTTGCAGCTTGTAAATATACGTTGTTGCTTACATCGGGCATTCTACATGGGCAAACAAGTAAATAAAATTATCGTGAGAGAATTGACACAACTTTTATATGTCTTCACACAATGAGATGCAAATGCAATCTTGTTTACTGATTTAGTTGAACTCTGTTGGCCTGAGTAAATTTGTTTTGATGACTAACAAAGGAACACATGGATGAACCAGGTTCATACACAGTGTACACAGGGCATGAGCAGATTCAAGCACAAGGCATGCACGTGAATGAGATAAGCATAAGTGGTTATATCTGATATCTCCTTAACAGAAAGGTTGCATAATTGATAAGGAGCACCACTCCTTAATTGAAGAGAACTCTATCCTAGATAAGGGAGGAGTTAGGAGTTGAAAATAACTAGAACTCTTCTACCATAGAAGAGTATAGCATTAGAACTCTAGTTACTTCTTATTCTACTAACTCTATAAATATCAGTGGTGTATTCTTTCATAAGTGACGCACAAATGCTGAAATTAAGCAAGAATTGAGAGCAAAATAGCAAGGCATTTTGCAAGCAATTTCTGTGTGTTTCAAGTGTGTGAACCTGAAGCTACATGTACCAGATAGAAGAACTAGTTTCAAGTGTCTGTCTTTTATTCTAGTTCAATTGTAATAGAGCTTTTGAGTTGTCCTTTCAGCTTTCTCAAGAAGTATTTATACTAGGTACTTTGAGTTGTATTCTTCAAATTAAAGTTAACTTGATGTTGTCGCAACAGCTTGAGGTTGGTTGCCACAAAGGGCTAGAGGTAATCCTTAAGTTTACAAGAATTTTGTAAACGCTAGTGTTTGGCTCAGTGATTTAATGAAGTGTTGGAAAAACTCCTACTGGGAAGTAGGTCGTGGTACTTTTACCTTTTAAGCAGGGTTTTCTTCATGTAAAATGCTTGTGTTCTTTACTTTCTGTATTTATTACTCCACAACTGTAGTGTAAAGAGCTCATAGAAGAACTAGGTCCTTCTATAATTTGCACACGCAAAAAATTAGACACCATACAAATCACCCCCTCCCCCCTCTTGTGTGGTATTGAAGTATAAAATATCAATTGGTATCAGAGCAGGTTATCCTTGAAGACGCCAATACCTTAGGAGAAGATCAAGATGAGTGCACCACCTGAAAATTGGAAATGGCAATCCACTGCGAGGCCACCACTCTTTAATGGCCAGTACTACTCTTAATGGAAGTCAAGGATGGGAGATCACATACAGAAAGAGGACTATGAGCTATGGGACATTGCCACTAATGGTACACTCACTACTTTGAAGAAAAAAATGCTGAAGGGGTAGATATGCTAAAGACAAGAGTTGATTGCAATGCTGAGGATTTGAAGAAGTGGGAAAAGAATGCCAAAGACAAGAAATGACTTGTTTGTGGACTTGGTCCAGATGAGTACAGCATAATCCAAGGTTGTTCTACTGCAAAACAAATTTGGGACAAACTGCAAGTGGCCAATGAAAGAACAACTCAGGTGAAGAGATCAAGAGTAACTCTGTTGTACTCTTAGTATGAAAACTTTGATATGAATGATAGAGAAACCATTCAGGAGATGTACACAAGGTTCACTGCATTGATAAATGACCTAAAATCTCTTGGCAGGATTATCCCTGAACAAGAAAGGGTTGAGAAGATATTTATTAAGGTCTTGCCAATTACTTGGGAAAGCAAGATCATTGATATTGAGGAATCAAAGAATATTGATGCACTCCCTTTGGATTAATTGTTTGAAAATCTCACTACTTATGAACTTAGGAGACAAACCATAAAAATAGATATACCAAATAAGGAAAGGACTTTAGCACTCAGAATACTGAAGGTTGTGACCTAGAAGATGATGAAATGGCAATGATCACCAAAGACTTCAAGAAGTACCTAAGGAGAGGAAAGAGTTCTTCAAGAAGTGAAAACTATAGCAAGGCAAGAGCTCCAGAGAAGCAAACCAATGATGGTTGCTACAAGTGTGGAAAGACAGATCAGATGATCAAGAACTGTCCTTTATGGAAGATTGAGTGGAAGAAGGAAAGAGTTGAACGAAGCAACAGGAAGAAGAAACAGGTTCATCCCAAGAAAGGCAACAACAAAGGATCAACCAAGGCTATGGTTGCTGCTTGGAGAGAAAGCTCAGATGAAAGCTCTAATGATGATGATGATGATGATGAACGAGCAGTAATGGAAATTGGAGAATCTAATGAAGAAGCCGAGGTAAGTGTCTTTTATCTGAAAGACAAGATTAAATTTTTGTTTAAAGAAAGATTATCTAAATTACTACTAGAGTTAATTGATGAATCTGAGGATGTTTATAATAAAAAGGAACAGCTGTCAAAAGAATAATTCATTTTGAAGACTAAGTGCAAAAACCTGGAACTTAGAGCTTGTGAAACTGAAAGTAAAATACCATGTTAAAGAACCAGGTTTATGCCCTTGATACAACTGTTCTATAACTTAGATTTGAAAATCTAAAATTGAAATTAGGAACAGGTAAAAAGATAGTCGGTGGCATATAACTCACTCTAGAAGAGAATGTAGGTAAAATAAAATATGAGTTGTATAAAAGGGATGAACAGGAAAGAGTCTTAAAGGGGGACCTGAACAAGGTCAGGAATGAGCTAGACAGAACTTGTAAATAGAACAGGTCCTCTAATGTACTTTCATGGCTACAAGAACATCATAGTAGCAACAAAAGATGACTTGGCTTTGGGAACTCTGCACCTAAGTGGGATCCCAAAAGCAAGTACCTCATACTTCCTGAGAATAAAATTTGCACACACTGTGATAACACTGGTCACTATAAGCGTGATTGCACTGCAAAATAAAGGACATATCAAAACAATAAAAATTTTGTTCTAGGGAAAAATAGGTTGCCAAGTTGGGCGAAAAAGATTTGATTTATCCTTTTACCTATAGAAAGGGACCCAAACTAGTTTGGGTTCCTAAGACTAACCCCTGATTCCCTTTTGCAAGTCCAAGTAAAGGGGAGCAGCCAAATATAGTACATGAATAGTGGTTGCTCAAAGTACATGACAAGAAGCAAGAACTAGTTTCTTTCACTTGAGGACCTTAAAGAAGGTAATGTCTCCTTTGGAAATGGAAAGAAAGGTTAGATCATTGGGGTTAGAAAGGTAGGTAAGTCTGATTCTCATTCTATTGAGAATGTCTACTTGATAGATGGACTGAAGTACAATTTAATAAGTGTATCACAATTGTATGATAGAGGTTACATGGTAGCCTTAACCTCTACAAAATGCTTAGTGATAAATCTTACTACTGATAAGATAGTTTTGCAGGAAAAAAGAGTGAATAACATATATCTGGTGGATCTGTTCACACTTTCAGATAATGAACTCACTTGCTTAAGTGTGTTGGACAATGATCCCCTCCTTTGGCATAAGAAACTTGGACATACAAGTCTAAGCCAACTCAACAAACTAGTCTCCAAGTACATGGTGATAGGACTGCCTAACATTAAGTTCAAAGAAGATAATGTTTACGATGATTGTGCAAGGGGGAAGTAGGTAAGATCCTCTTTTAAAAGAAAAAAAATGGTAAGTACTACCAGGATGATGGAACTGGTCCATATGGATCTGTGTGGACCAATGAGAACAATGAGCAGAGATGATAAGAGATATGTTATGGTGTTTGTTGATGATTACTCTAGGTTTACTTGGACACTATTTTTAACATCTAAAGATGAAGCATTTGACATGTTCACCTAAAAGGCACCACTGATCTCTGCCTATGGTATCTAAAAGGTAGTAATTTTCAACTTAGTGGGATATGTTAATGTTGATTATGTAGGTTTTCTTGTGGATAGAAAGAGTACTTCATGTATGGCATACTTTCTTGGCTCATGTCTTGTGTCTTGGGCCACTAAAAAGCAAACTTATGTGGCCTTGTCTACTGTTGAATCTGAGTATATGGTTGTTGCCTCATGTTCTGCTCAATTGTTGTGGATCAAGCAAAAATTAATGGATTTTAGAATTGATGTAGGTTGTATCTCCATCTTTTGTGACAACACTAGCGCAATTAGTATGACCAAGAACCCGATTCATTACAAAAGCACTAAGCACATAGATGTTAGGCATCACTTTTTTTAGCAACAACTATGAGAAAGGTTTGATAATTGTAGAATTTTGTGTTACTGACAAGCAAATAGCTGATATCTTCACAAAAGCTCTAAGTAGAGATCACTTTGAAAGGAATATATTAGAATTAGTGATGATTAAGATCACCTAAAAGGAACCAGTCTAACGCAATAATTGGTTAGATAATTTGTGAATTTTATAAATAACTATATTAGATATTGCTCAGTCTCATACTTTTATTAGTATAATATTGTGCCATGTGCTAAAAATTCCACTGATCTTTAATGATATTACCCTTATTTTCTTGGAAAATTCAGTCTTACACTAGAGAACTCTCAATGAAGAACCCCGTTTATCAAAATTATAAGGTATGTATTCTCCACTCAGCATATTTTGGAATAATTGTATTTGAATCATGATATGAAAGAGTCCTACTTAATCCTAACTTCCTTTTTGAACCAATCTGTTACTAACGAACCAGTTTCACCAAGGAGTCACACGTACCATAATTACTTAGAATCTAGAGAAGAGTCCAACGTCTATTCAAACTGACATTCCCAGGATGATTAGACTTCTAATCTCCAAAAGGCAGTTGTTACACACTCCAACTCTTCCCTCTTTAAATTGATTAGACTCTAACCATTGCTCACCTCTGATCTTTGTTGAAAATTCAAGACGCCAAAATTCTCTCAAACTTCTCTCATCTCTTTTACACTTATCTAATGGCAAACCCATCTAAAAACCCCAAAATGACTGAGAACCCTTCTTCACCACCCAAAAAACCATCACCCATACCTTCAACCACCCCTACTCCCAAGAAAGGACATGTTAAGATGATTGCTCATAAAGCAGTCGCTGGTAGTGAACAAATCAATAAAATGAATGAGAAATTGAAAGCAAGCCAGGCAGAGGAACCCCAAAAATCATATGAATCCTTCAAGTCTGCAACTGAGGGGGAAGAACATGTTTCATCTAAAATAGAATAGGTAACTTTTGCGCTAAAAATCTCATCTGATGTTGTCTCTTATGTGGATGAAAATCTGGAGAGAAGGTTTGTTCTTGTTGGTACTATAGCTGGTGCAGAGTCTGAGAATACTAAAATAGGTGGTAAAAATAAAAAAGGGAAAAGAAAAAGTGAGTGGAGGTAAAACAGGAGATGTGAGGGGAAAGGGAGAAGAAGGAGTGGCTGAATCTTCACCCACTCATATTGGTTTGATTGAAGAAACAGGGGCTATGATGATATGGAGTGAGGAGATTGTTGAGGAGGAAGAAAGTTTAAGAGAAGAATGAGGTAGTGGGTCTGGATATGCAAGTGCAGTGGAGGGGCTAGTTAAGCTAAGGAAAAGGTTCCAAGAACTTGTTCCATATAAGAAGGAACCCCTCCACGACCTTTTGAAAATGGTGTTTGATAGCTATAATCCAAAGAAGAAGAAGATTCCAGGAGTTAAAATCCCTGGTACTGCTATGGAAGCAAGAAGAGAAAGTCTGCCTCTTCTATCCCTATAGAAACTCCTCCTACAAGAGGAAGAGCTACAAAGAGTCAGAGGAATCGGAGTAAGGCTAACCTAGAAAAGGCCTTAGCTGATAGTAAAACGAAAGTTACTGCTAAAGGAAAGAAAAATGTGGGTGAACTAAGTGATACAATTGAGATTGAGGAGATGGACCTGGTTCTCCATGATGAGGATGAGGCAGAGGAAGTGGAGGCTATGACTCCAAGTGCTAAGAAAAGAAAGACTTCCAAGAAGAAGTCCCCCACAAAGTCTGTTGATATAGAAAGCTCTGCCTTGGCAAAAAGAACCAGATCTGCCAGAAAATCAAGAAAAGTGCAAATAGTGAAAGAAGAGAGTGAGGAAGAAGAGGAGACTGATGAAAACAAGACAAGATGGGTAAGTTTGAAAAAAAAAACAATTTTGAAGGATAGACTCCATAGAGATTTAGAGGAGGAAGGAATGGTGCTGTTGTTGGAGAAATTAAAAATTCAAGGTTGGAAGGACATGATCCTTTAGTTGGAAGGGAAACTAGTCCGAGCTGAAATTGTTGAGTTCTTTGCAAAGTATGAAATCAAGAAGGGAAGGGTAACTAGTGTAGTGAAAGGGATGAATGTGAGCTTTGATGACAAGGAACTAGGAGAGATTCTAGGGGTACATGCTGAAGGGTATAATGACTACAAAAAGTTGAAATGGCCCAGACTAGAAAACCTACTTACCTCACTTTCCATCACCAAGAAATTTGCTGACAGAGACTTAGAGCTACAACCCAGGGTTATTTAAAAGAGTGAAATAAAACCTGCCAACAAAGTGCTCTTTGAATTTGTCAACAAAGTGGTTCTGCCCAGGCAGGAAAGGAGGCACATTGCTCTCTTTATGGACATAGTCCTTATGAAGAGTCTGGATAGTGAGAGGCAGATTAACTGGTCGAGGTTTAAAATCAAGCTCCTTGATAGGGTACTTTTTGGCACTAAAACTCATGCCATACCCTATGGGTTCATACTCACTGTTGTGCTTGCTCACTTTAAGGCTCCCCTCAAGAAATGGGCTGTTAGCACAAATAAAGATCACTTTGGGGCCGACACTTTGACTACATGTGACTATGAAGTCCTTGTTGCTCCCAAAGAACCTGGTTCATCCAAGAGGGTGCCTGTGAATAGCAAAGTGAGAGCTTTGGGGCACGAGAGTGAGGCTAAGGATGCTGAGATTGAGAGGCTGAAGAAGAGGCTGGCTGAAGTAGAAACTGAGAGGGGTGCTCTCAGGTCTAAGCTTGCAAAGGAGAAAGAGAAGAATACTGGCATTCTTCAAGACATGTTGAAGTTGCTTCAGGCCAGAAACCAAGAACCTGGTCCTTCCAAGCCTTAAACCCTTCCTAACCTAGTTTGTAACCAGTGACTCGAGTGGGATGTTTCTTTTTGTCTTTTTTTCCTCATGGTTCAATACCTTTATTTCTTTTTATGCTTTGTAGATGAATCTTATCAATGATAATCACTGTCTTTGCTCTAATAATTTATTGATATTTCTTAGATGGCTAATATCCTTAGATTGATAAGAGAAGCTTGAATCCATGATTGCATTTGAAGTAGCCTCAGTGGCCATGAGTAAGATCTTCTACAATCTGGTTATATAATTTAATTATGAAACTTTTCGATGATACCAAAAGAGGAAGATAGGTTGTGATTTTACTTTGAATTGTGATATTTATAACCTGATGAACTCAGACTTTCTGATATGTGACTTTAAAATGGAGAGTATTCTAACATTGTGTTGATGTTGAGTTGAGTCGAAATAGATTTCATGCTTATGGAAAGCACAGAGTTTGTCATCACCAAAAAGAGAGAATTTGTTAGCATGAGTAAGTTTGTTTTGATGATTGACAAAGAAATACATGCATGAACCAGGTACATACACAGTGTACACAGGGCACAGACATATTCAACCACAAGGCATGCACGTGAAGGGGATAAACATAAGTGGTTATATATGATATCTCCTGAGCCAAAAGGTTGCATAATTGATAAGGAGCAGGACTCCTTACTTAAAGAGAACTCTATCCTAGATAAAGGAGGAGTTAGAAATTGAAGATAACTAGAACTCTTCCACCATGGAAGAGTATAACATTAGAACTCTAGTTATTTCTTATTCTACTAACTCTATAAATATCAGTGGTGTTCTCTTTTACAGGTTACCCATAAACACTGAAGTTAAGCAAGAATTAAGAGCAAAATAACAAGGCATTTTTGCAAGCAATTCATGTGTGTTTCAAGTGTACGAACCCGAAACTACATGAACCAGATAGAAGAACCAGTTCCAAGTGTCTGTCTTTTATTATATTTCAATTGTAGTAGGACTTTTGAATTGTACCTTTCAACTTTCTCTAGAAATATTTGTACTAGGTACTTTGAGATATATTGTTCAATTTAGAGTTAATATGAAGTTGTCGCAATAGCCTGAGGTTGATTTCCACAAAGGGTTAGAGGTAATCCTTAGGTTTACAAGAGTTTTGTAAACATTGTTGCTTGACTCAGTGATTTAGTGAAGTGTTAGAAAAAATCCTACTGGGAAGTAGGTCGTGATTTTTTTATCTTTCGAGCTGGGTGTTTTCCACGTAAAATACTTGTGTTCTTTACTTTCTGCATTTATTATTCCGCAACTATAGTGTAAGAAACTTGCAGAAGAACGAGGTCCTTCTATAATCTGTGCACGCGGAAAATTAGACACCACACAGATCACCCTCTTGTGTGGTATTGAATTATAAAACATCAAATTCTATAATTTCGACAAAGAGCTTACGTAAATACATGTGGAAATTTAGTAAAGTTTAAATAAATATTATATTCTAAACCCATATTTTTGAAAATGCAATTAATTAAATGGTAATAACTTAAAGATTAAAATTATCAAATCTAAATTTTGGATCCGCACTTGTCAATTAGGCAATTGGCAAAACTATTATGTGTTGGAAATACCTTGCCGTCGGCAGGACTAGAATGATGCAGTTTTACTAAGTGAAAAGCTCTCTAGTTCATATCTTTGAATAGCTACATTATGTGCAGTAATAAAACCTAATGCGGAGTAACATGAGAACAGTTTGATTGTGTGGAGAACTGAAAATATTATTAAAACAGGAGAAAATAAAGTTTCACAATACATTTAAAGAGGTACCTGTATAACGTCTTGCCAATCCAAATATCATCTGCTCCACCATACTGTTCTATGTATAGCCTAGATTCTACCCGAGGTAAGCTAGCATACCATGGAAATTCTAGTGCACATTGCATCTATGAACAAATGCATGCACAGCATATTTAGTAAATTACTCAATGTAAAACAAGAGAGTATCAGATGTTGCAGACAGTGTAAAGAATTATTACACTATCAGTGTATTTAAACCTATTGTAGAGGGGGGAGGGGGTTGACACCGCTTAGTGGTTAAAATTCACTAAATATATCTATAAATGCACAAACAGTATAAAGAAACTTGTATACTACTATGTAACTCAAAAGATATCTACTTGTAGCCCTCCATAAAGTAAGTGGGATTTATAATCTTGAAATAAGACAAGTTACTTGCTACAAGTAACGGTTCTTGATAGTGCAAAATTCCTTACAACTTTAGTGAATATTAGTTAAACTCTTTCAAGGTTACTAATCTCAACTTTGTATGGGTAGTTACGTATATTTAGCTTATAGTTAACATGCTAGGGTAAAAACTAACTTTACAATTGTTAATGTATAGAAGTTAAACTCATTTTTTATTATTTACCTCCCCGAGGATGTCCTTAGCTATAACCCATTTGTCTAAGGAATGGTTGTTCGCAAGACATTGCTGCAAGAAATTGTACGTAAAATCCTTTGCCTCTTCAAGAATCGTTTCCCCTGGGAATAAAGCTTGGGAACATCTATAGAGATTATACATAGCTGTTGGTGACTTGTTTAATTCACCTCTTAGACAAAAGAATTGATCACCATCTTTGAACTTGTTTAGCACATCTGTGACAGATAAGAAATTGTATTAAGCCATCGAATGCTATAATTATGTGATATTACTAAGGTACTTAGAACTATGGAGCATCAAACATGGTTCAAATGCGATATAGAGAATTAGAAAGAAATGAGACTGTCTACTTTCTCACAAGCTTATCAAAGAGGACATAGGATAGCATCCTCTTACATGAGTTGCTTGAAAGGCAACTCATGTAGTGCACATTTAGAGGGCGAGGCCGTCAAATGTACAGATTCTCTAGCAAACGAATGTCACAGATTTGACAAATATGCCGTAGATGTGTTAATCTGAAAAAATGCGCTCAAGGAAGTAGAGTTTTTTCTCCTAGTATACTTAAAACATGCAATTTAAAAAAAAAATTAAAAAATGATTTAGTCTTTTCCCATGTACCAAAAAAAAAGAACTAATTAAGATAATCATTTTCCATTGACTTGCCTGGACTAACATCAAATCCGTGTAGCCTTAGCAACCTAATAGCCATGCATGTATCGTCGATATCACAAAAGTTTGAATTTCTTCCTCCAAAAATTCCAATTTCCTCGTTCCAATATCTGTAGTTCAAGAAATAAAATAAACTTGTCGCATAAATTGCTCAAAATTGATGATTCATGCACTTGATTATGTGAATTAAGCAAATGAAAAAGAATTATATTGCTCCTTTTGTTTACCTGATCACATGGTCAAAAAGTTCTTTGAATTCTTCCGCAAAATAATAAGAAATTCCAAGGCGTTGTAATCGATCAATTGCCCAAAGTCGTGCTTGCATGTCAACTGGGTAACTATGTGGCACTAGACATAATAAAATTGGAAGTAAATATACACACGTTACAGTGAATTCAAGAAGAAAATTATTCTCTTTGTTTCATTTTATATGAGACACTCTTTTATGTTTGTTTATTAAAAAAGAATGATACCTTTTTACACTTATTAACATTTTAACTTTACATTGCGTAGAGATGTCATGACATATTTTAAACTACAAGTTCCAAAAGTATTTATTTCCTTCTTAAATCAATGCCTAGTTAAATGTTGTCATATAAAATGAAACGGGGGAGTATGTATTTGTATGTTTTCTGTTATTAGACTTGAAACTTTTATAGACTTAATTATTCAACCTGTTTGAAACTGTACAAAAGAAGCATTCTACGTACCTCCTCCATTACACTTTTCAACAACGTTTTGAAGAAATCCCAAACACTTTTCATCATTTGTTTCCATGAATGCAATGGCAGTAGATGCAGGGGATGTTAAGAATGAGCCATCCTGCATTTGAAGCTTCAAAAGCCTCTGCCAGTCCAAGTCCCTTAATCCTTCTAATGAAAACAATACTGTTGTCGGAATGGTATGGATAATATCTTTAGGGATTCTGCAATAGAGATGTATGAGTATATGACACATATATTAGTCAGCCAATGTCGGGAAAATGCAAAGATATTAAGACAAAATAATTACGTAATTAAATTAAAAGCGAGTTCTATCTAAAGGATGAGATAGCCAATTTGACATAATAGAATAGTAAACAAGAGATCATGTGTTCAATCTCATTGTCACCCAAAACATAAACAATACTTCCACATTATTAGCCTATGAAAAGAAAATAAGAATCACACGTGAGGAGCGTGTCGGGACATAATATGTAAAATTCATAAAGAAATATTTTCTCTAACAGTTTAAGTTTCTCGATGAGATGATCACAATATTAATTTTATTTTATGTTTTTTTAACCAAAAACCACTATGATGGTGGGTTGGGTTTGAAGCTTAACTTTCAAATTAATGATCACGCTATTTAATATGTTATAGACAAGAGTGAGTTGCTCTAGTGGTGAGCACCCTCCACTTCCAACCAAGAGGTTGTGAGTTCGAGTCACCGCAAGAGCAAGGTGGGGAGTTCTTGGAGGGAGGGAGCCGAGGATCTATCGGAAACAGCCTCTCTACCCAGGATAGGGGTAAGGTCTGTGTACAAACTACCATCCTCAGACCCCACTAGTGGGATTATACTGGGTTGTTGTTGTTGTTGTTGCTATTTAATATGTTACCAAAGTTTACAAGTAGAGGGGGGCTCAGGATTTGGAGGCTGCGAATGCACTTTTGGATTCAGCCAAAATCTGTTGTGTATAGGATGACCACTACTAATAGATAACTATTTCTAAAGACATATACATATACATAGAATTTTACCGAACTTTATAGGTGTTGTGACCCCTCTCTGTATAACATAGGTCTGCCTCTGTATACAAGAGAAGCTATGTTTTAAATTTCACAGTGACCCAATAAATAAAATACTTCATGTATTTGATTCATGAGAAAAGAACCAAACTCACAAATTAGGGGGTGTGGGTGAGATAAATAATTAAAAATTTTATTTTATCTAACCGTTTAAATTATTAGATAAGATGGTCATACAATATGACAAAGATGAACAAAAAGTAGTCAAATTACCTTGTAAACTTTGCCTCTCTCCTTGCATAAATTTCCTTTAGGACTGGCACATCGTACGGAATGTCAATGTCTAATTTTTGAGCTTTTTCAAGGAGAGCAGGAAACACAAATTCAAATCCACAAGTCATGTTTTCAACTTCCCCGGTCTCTAGCTTGCTTAAGTTTTCTTTGATAAACATCACTCCTATTAAAGAAGAGTAGCCCATGTCAGTAAAATTCAATATTCCAAACTTTTTCTTATATATAAATCTTGTCTCATATAATGCATTATAGGAACCACTATTTTTCTACTTTTCAGGAAAGATTAGAGACGCTGATAGTAGCTCAGCTCTCTCAGCCCAGATGTAACTTGTTTTTGGAGTAGAATAAAATGAAGTGTTGGTTATCTAAACAAAAAGTCCTTTACCGTTTTAATTAAAAGAAGAAATTGAATTCCGGCGTATGAACTAGGAAATAACATTACTATTGAGGCTTGGAATCGAACTCCTGACGTCAAGTTATAAAACGATCCTTTACCAATAAACTATTCCTGTGAAAACCTGAATTTTCTAAAACGCCTCATATAGTATTTCAATCATCAATATGACATATTAACTTCAATTTTTATGGGGAAGGCCCGCCAAGGTAGCTTGCTAAGCGTCGCACTATACCCTAGGCTTGGCGCACCCACCTTAAAAAAAACAAAAAAGAATAAGTATATCTTTTGGAAATATTTATAGTATTTCTGTGATCCATCTAATATACAAAAGTTAATTTTTTTCATAAATTTATCAATTAATATTTATCATAAGAATTTACCTATATTTACTTGTACGTTAAGGTGACAAAATAAACTTGTTTTTTTTTAATTAACCGCCAAGCTTATATATGTGGGGTTATCACCCCGCTTATTGACTTGACTCAAGTTAGAACCTGAAATGACCTATCAAGCTATTGGGTCAAAGCAAGTAAGTTAAGATGCAACTAAAGCCCAGACATACAAAATTAAATTTGGAGACTGAAAATACTATATATGCAAATTTTGAAGAATTTAAGCTAATAATATAGAAAAATACGGTAAGTTTCAATTTTTATTTCAGAAAGTAAAGTATAAAAAGAAGTTTGGGTAATGTTGGGGGTCGGTTTTGCCGGTTATTGGACCCGTGTTGATCTAAGCAAACTTTGGATTGGTTGGTTGATGACGTATTTTGAGTTTTGACCTATAACCCGCTAATTTGCCACCTTTCTTATTAGTTAGCGATAATATATAATTTAACCTGGAAGAAAAATAGCAAGGAATCATATTAAACAACAATATTAACTTCAAATTAAAGTTCACCTTTGTTTCTTTTAGGAAGGGATGTGTTCCATAAGGTCAGTGCAACAAGGCATGCTAGTGTGTTCAAGAGCCGATCATATATGCAGAATACAAGCTCCTCGCCCCATGAACCATCAGGAAGTTGATTGTCTACGATCCACTTAAGACAAGATGGAAAAAGGGGTCTTTCGCTGCTTCCATTATTAGTATCATCACGAATAAAGGAAACCCAAGCTGTGTCATAGGCTGACACACTTGACCTTCCATCTCCCATCGAACTCAACATATGTTTGATCTCCTCTGTCAAATTCTTGATCGTTATTGCTGTGGTTACCTATTGAGAAAACCAGTTTTTAAGTATATATAACATGTGTATAACTTTGCAAAAGTTGAACTTCTATATTTGAAGCACTAGCTAGTGAAACATTGAAAACTTATACTAGGAGGGTTTCAACTAAATAATCTATTTCACTTACAAAACTTAAAACTTCTTTTTCTAAATAAAATAAATCTGCAACACAATGACCTCGTATGTTTTCCTAAAGATGTGAAAAGAAAGAAAGAAACAAAGATGATAGAATTTTTAAATTTCATGGTGACCATCAAAGAGCGGATATATATTTGGTGAGTTATGTGAGTTTAATTGAACCTGTTGCTTTTCCGTTTTGAACTATGTGTATAAATATAAAAACTTCAAAAATTATACATTTAATATATAAGATCATATAATGATAACATACCCAATATATTCCCACGGTGTAGGATATTTAATAAGATCATAATCAATTTAAATCTATTGATTCTATATCATGGATTTGCCTCTACTGACTATAAATTAAACTTCTAATGAGCATCTTACGTTTTAATATACGCAAATTGCACCATTTTTAGAAACAATTTTATCACAAATTTGAAGAATGTAAAGCTAGTAAATAATCTTCTTATCACCTGAATGTCTTCCGCTTCGTAGTTATCTGGGTAATCAGATTGTAGCTCATCCACATTACCTGAACAAAATGTAGATCATTTAGAAAAACTTGCTTTCTGGTTTTAATTTATTTGTAAACAAATTAATCTTTAGGCAATAGATGCTCATACCAAAATAACTTGCAGCATTAGGGGCACAATTGAAACGAACTGGTCTATGAACAAGTGATGAGCCTTTAGTTTGGAACAACCAATTTCCTGAAAATATACCAAATAGAAAGACAATGACTTATTAATTATAATTAGGTATACTACTACTAAGGTAACAAAGACTTAAGTAATTGCCAGTGATATGCCGTCCTAATTCTTAAAATTTTAAATGTGCTAATGAGAGTGTACGTGAGGACGAACAGAGAACTTCGTCACTAATTGACTAAGTACAATACCCAAGCCAACTTATAAAGGTGGGCTTCGCCTCCCCAGCTAATTATTAATATAGTAATAGACTTATGGAATATGTTACGAGTCTATGGTTATAATATATATGATATTACACAGGCGGTTTTACCCGGTGCTCATCACGCTCACCCGCGAATTTCTCCTCTTACCAAAAAAACAAAAGCACCTCGCACCCCCACCTTAATTCTTGTACGAGTGGTGAATATTTATTAAACTAAAACTTTTAGGCTGAAATATAAGCGGACAGATGCTACTCTCGGTAAATGGTCAAGCAATAATTTAATTGAAAAACATAGATCAACGCAAGAAATATCCATCTCTCTTATTATTACTCACTATGTTTAATTTATGCAATAATATTTGAATGAGTATGAAATTTAAGAAAGAAATTTTTTTTTATTTAAATATGATTTAGACATTTATGTGATTATAATACATCTCACTAAGGGTGTAATATAAAATTTAGTGTTATATTATTTCAAATTTAGTGTTTATATATATATAACAGGAATAACAGAAGGAAATAGGAATAACGCAGTTATTTTTGAAACATGACATTTTCATCGTCCTAGTTTGTACCTGCTTTATTAATTCAAAACTGGAAAGAGAAAAAACGGACAATTTAACTCAGACGTAGATCTTTTTTTTCCTTTTTTTTTTCCGGGTATGAAGCAGTGTCAAACCAAAATATTACTTCCAAGTTTGGATTAAACTTTTTCTCTATTTAAAAATAAAATCAAAAAAGAACCCTTCCTCTTTGAGATTGGGTGGGAGCAGTGGCGGAGCTACATGCACTCAAGAGGTGTCAACCGACACCATCTAATCGAAAATTACATTGTGTAGTTAGGTAATTCTTTTTAAGATATATATATATATATATATATATATATATATATATATTATGTATTGATATTTCTTGATTTCTTGGTGAGTTTATTTTTTTTATATTTTGACACCCTAAAATCCTGATTACGCCGTTGAGTGGGAGGATGAGCTTCTCCTTGGTAATAGGTCGAATGAAAGACAAAAGTGCAGGACTGGAAAAATAAAAAAAAAGCCAATTTGACTCAACATTTTCTGACATAGTTGATAGTTCTGAAATTCTATTACAAAAATGTCAAGATTCCATATATAGTGTGGAAAAGTTGTCAACAATATCCAAATATCAAAGCACCTAATTTTCTCTATCTTATGAAATTTTGTTCTAAATTTCTTGCAAGAGATGTCGGATTTCATATTATTGGAAGCAAAAGGAAATGTCGGATTTCATATTATTAGAAGCAAAAGGAAATGGGAAGTTATCATGAGAATAAAAAAATGGGGAATTCTACGCTTCATGTCGCCAATACACATACCTTTAATTTTTATACATTAACACTGTAAACTTTACATTATCAGAGATACGAACATATACTACTCATAATAAGTGGAATGAGAGATCTGAAAAATAAAACCAATTACTTAAAAATTAATTTACACTCATTTATAGTGTAAATGTTTTACCGTGCTAGTGTATATATGACAATCCCTTAGGAGTCATTTTGTTGCCATGATAAGGTATAATAATTTGGGGACAAAATGTGAGATTATTTAATCACATGTTTGATTAAATTATTTATTTTAGTATAAGCAATTCCGAATTATTTATACCACAATTGTGATATTATTTTTATAACACACTCAAACATGAGATAGTAAACTCGAAATTACTAATCTCGAAATAAAACAACAAAATGACACATTACCCTTCTTCAAAGCTCTTTTTCCGAAATCCTTTAAGAAAGCAAGCTTAAATTGGAACTAAAAGTTTAATATTAGAAAACCAAACATATGTTTTATATTATACCATATACTAGTGGGAGCTCCAAAATTCTGATTTCATGGGTTTAATATTTAAGTTATTACCGTTGCATATATTTTATTTTTGAAATTATGAGTTGAGAATGTAACAATTGTTGAAATTTTACTAAATTTGTACAAATAATTATGCTTCGTATTGAGATTATCAGGTTCAGTTGAACTCAACAAATAAGATTGCATCCGCTCTGCATATATATCACATTTTTACTCCAAGGAACCAATATTATTTTTTTTAAAAACAATCTTCTCAATGAAAGTATATACTAAATGATCTTGTCATTATATAATCTCTATATTGTAATCCTCACATTATAATTTCAATATAAGTTAGGTCAGAAAACTAAATATCCTCTTGCAGTAACATGAATAAAGTAACTTACTGGGGCGGCCGTGTTTAATAATAAACTCAGCTTGCTGCGTAGACAACAAAGTAGGATTGTTGAATTGATGAATTGTGCAGCAAACTCCATAACTGGATATAACCTGCATTTTCTGGTTGTTTTTAATATTATTCTTTCTCCAGAATATATAGTGGGGGAGAGAGAGAATCAAGTTTTGAGAGAGAAAGACACTCTAAGTTGTGAGGCAATGGAAATGGTTTGAGCTGTTGTGATACTGCTCGCCTATTTATATATTGACTCTTTGCCTCTTCAGCCAATTTCGATGTGCTCATTGTTTTGGAATCTTTTCCTCTTCAGCCTAATTCTTTTTCATTGTTTTGGAATCTGTATATGAGTAAAGCGTCAGACGCCCTGTAAATATATATTTCTATAACGTTTCCTGTTAAAATATATTTTTGTTATCATACTTTTGATCTGATTTCTGTCTTAAAATTAATTAACGGAAGACTATAGTGTCACGATCCAATAACCCCATCAAGTTGTGATAGCACCTAACCCAACCCGTTAGATAAGTCAAGCAATATGAGTTACTACTAACTGTACCCGGCCTCAACATGACTCAGCATAGTCGGTCTCGAGAGGACTCGGTAGCCTCATGTTGCTCTCAAACGCACATGCAAGTATACGTAATTCTGCAAGTAATATATGATTGTAAGTCCAGATATAGTACCCACGTGGACTTGTGATTAACTAATTACTAAATTAAACTACGACAATTAATCTATTCAAACGATTTTCTAAAGTATAAATATTTAATTAAAACTAATCTAAAGTAGCAAACTAAGAGATTAAAGAAAACAAGTTGGCAATCTTAGAGATGAGTTCAATGGGAGAGAATATTTCAGAGTTATATGGGTTAGCTAACAATCCCGTTGAGTTTTTCAATTAAACTGTCTAATTAATTTATTTGATTTATTGATTTTAGCAGGGTTAATATTACTCGTAGTATCCTCCCGAAGTACTACTCGCATATTCAAGCTAACCTAACACCAATATTTCTATGAAATTAGGATTAACAAGAACACATTTATAATTCCCGTATAGTAACTGTTTACCCTAAAAATTGAGTAATAATTAAACTTATATTGTGATTTTAAGGATATGTGATTTAAACCAGTACCAATTGATAAACAACGAATTAAATAGATAAATTGGACAGTAAAATAGATCAAACTGGTCTGCAAACAATTCCTCGACCTTGACTCAAGATAGTCTCGAGGTTAGTTAATAAGAACAGCATAGGATGGAACAAGCAGTGATGAACAGTAAGTAAGACAAAGAAAGCAGCATATATGTATATGTTTATAAGTGAATCATGATGCCTACAAATGATTGGAACTCCTCTTTACATAGTAGAAGAAACCTAATTATGGTATGTCTCTAATTACAGAAGGAAAACGTATAAACAACTAGTTAACCGCTTCTAATTTGGTCCGTTTCGAGATTCACGCCATGATCCTCGACCAGTCTCAGGTATCTGTTCCGAGATTCACGCCACAATCTTCGACCGGTTACTGATATCTCGCCATTCCGTTATTATGCTGCCCTCGAAGTCGATCATACTTGGTCTCGATTGTTGCTGGCCTCGGTTTCAACGTATACTTCGATCTCTTGGCTTGATGTCTCATCTTCGAGCTTGGGTTTAATTTATTACGAGGCTACTCCCGATGCAACTCCCTTGTCTCGATCAAACAGCAAAATCGGGTAGGCCCGATTTTGACCGTATACAGATAGTCCCCTCGTTTCTTGGAATGTAACGAGAAGAAACGAACTGAGCCTTCGATTTAGTACCTCGACCAATTATGACGTCAACATCGTGACATAAGCGACAAAAGCGATTGAAGTGTCGCATCTACACAATTCCCAAGGTCATTAATTAACTCCAGTTGATGGCCCGCCACTAGTGCTTTCAAACCGTCAAAGTGGCTATTATAAATAGACCACCTCCATAATCCTCTTAAACTTTACTTTCAAACTTCTTCTTATCCTCAAAAAACTCTTGTATTCTCTTCAAGTTCATCAACTTTTCCGGTTTCCTTTTGCCAATCTCTAAAGAATAAATTCCACGTTCTTCTTCCTTAAACCTCATATAGCAATGGCAAAAACATCAAAATCCGTTCCTCAAGAAGAAAAAGCCTGCTCGTCGCGGCCGACCGGTGGAAAAACACCGGTGGAGCCACGTATTGAAGAGTGCATCCCCGGGCCATGTGAACTTACTTCCGACTTTAAAGTCTAAAAACCTTCTTCGGTTCCTAGCCAATGCAAGCCCATGTCTAGATATATTTGCTCGATATCCGAAGGCGATCTCGAGCAGGTGAAAAAAGATTACTGCTGGGAGAATAAAGAGGTGGTGATTCCTACCACCGAAGAGGACATAACCACTCATGTGAAAAGGTTTTTAAGTGTGTATACTTACACTTTCACACTGGGTTCCGTCTATCTCATCATAATCGACTTCTACCTCCAATACCGGTAACCCTAGGCCAGATCTACCCCTCTTTTTTGCATATTATCATTTTGCTCAGATTCTTCTCGAGCAAGATCGAGGGGATGTCTTTCACCCTAGATCATCTCATTAGGCTATACAGCCCCCGTCTTTATCGGGACGGACTGATAAAGCTTCAGCGCCGGGCCATGAAGGTGCTATTCTCGAGCATAGACAAGGATAAGGACCGAGGATGGATGTGCCGGTTTGTCCGAGTCAGGACCTCCAATTTAATCCCCGCCGAGAAGATGCCATTCCCCGAAGAATGGAACATGAAGCGTAAGTAGAACTTCACCGATAATGTTTGATTACCTGTTATGTTTCCTTTATCTCTTCTCATCTATATTCTTCTTTATGGTGCAGCTTCCTCTTAGTTTCCTAGTGCAGTCCCGGACCTTGCAGGTTGGGTTCGACAACTGGTTTCAACCTCATCGTATGTTGAGCACTCATGGCGTGATTTGGCCAAGGGTCTATGGGAGGCCAAAACTCATGGTAAGTTTCCTTGTACGTGTTTGATGATTTCCTGTGAAATATTTCTTTTTAACTTGATTTCTTCTTATATAGGTCTTGGAGATAATGTCGTCATAAGGCCGCCTCCCCTCGGGGAAGAGGAGGCCCCAAAACTGACCAAAGACAAGAAAAGGAGAAGGGCCTCGACTCTAGATACCCCAAAGCCCAAGAAAAGCAGGGCTCGAAAGTCGAAGACTGATCCCCCCGTTCTGTTTGCCGATGTAGCCCAAACACTACGAGATGAGGACAAGGAGGGAGAATGTGTTGACTTCCTGCTGGTGGCTCAGAAGAGGGAAAGCGTCGAAGCTTCGATAACTGTTGAACCGGTGACGGTCGAGGAGGTTCAGCCGCAGATCAAGGTGATCTCGAGGGAAGGTCTGAACAGAGTCCCTGAGGCATCAGCAATTGATGACGCCTCCTGCCATTATGAGCAACCGACGAGTGTGCCCGAAGGGTATAGTTTTGAGGCCCTTCAAAGAGAAGAGAATGCCCCGAGTGACTCGCTCGGGGCAATTAATATTGATGATTAGCCGCCCAGTCCCACGTTCTCCGAGGGGAAATTTTGGGATGCCCGGTCCATGGGAACCTCGAAGTGGGGATGCCCCCGAAGGGGACGATATGTTTCGTGGTTTCTTTCATAGGGGTCGATGATGTTTCCCACCTTGACGCATCACTATTTTTTGATGAGGCTCAGCGGCTTCTGAACCAAGTGAGTTTTAGCCCATGCTACTATGCTTGCGTTTGTTCTTATTTCTCTAAGTCTGATTTCCTTTCTTTCTATACAGGCTACAACGCTCCATCGAGAAGCGTCTTCCAAGTATCGAGCGGAGCTGGCCCGATGTGAGGCTGATCGCAAAAAGCTTACGGAGGAGAGAAACACCCTCAAACTTCTCTATGTGCAAAATGATGATGAGATCGTGAGCATTCGAGCCAAGCTAACAAGAGCTAATCGAGATCTGACCGAGCTCATTGAACGGGTAATGTAAATTTTTGGGAGCTTGTTATGTATTGACTTGATATTGGCAACTAACACTTTGATCCTACAGGTTCAGCAGAAGGCCGAATTGGTTGAGCAGCTTCGTGAGGAGGCCAAGATGAAAGAGGTAGAGACTTTGAGGTCGAAGTAGAACATGGACCGTCTTGCCTCGAAGAAAGAAACAGTTCGGGCCCAACTGTCTTCGGTTGAGCGCTAACTCCAAATTATGAAGGAGGAGAACTTGGCCCGAGCCCAGAAGGTTGAAGAGCTCGAGACTTGGTTGGTTGTTGAGCTTGCAAGGGCCACATCCGAGGCAGAGGTGCTTGTGGCCTCCTACCGAGCTGACGCCGAAGTCTCTAACACTCGGCCAAAGGAAAGTTTTGATGATCCTGAGGTTAGATTATCCCGTGTTGCCGAGCATACTAGGCGCCGGTCTCGAAGAGAGACTCTTGTGAAGGTGCATGCTCATGGCTTCGACCTTACGGCTGATATCGAGAATGCAAAGGTTTTGGAAGACGAGGATGGAGCTTTGCCTTCCGATGAGGAAGACTCTGCGACTGGATCCGAGAGCGGAGATGAAGATGAAGCTCCCGAAGATGCGGCTCCCGAGATGGAATAGACACTTAGGATTGTTTTCTCCTTTTGTTTTTTGTGTAAGATCCTGAGTGGTCTTTGTAAATACTTTGCATATATGAAAGATTTCTTTTCTTTCTGTTTCGTTGATTTCTAATTTATGATAAATTTTGTTTTGCCTTTACTCTGTGAAAACTTTGTTGTGATCGGGTTACTGCAGCCTCTATATTCGAGTGAGCAATAGCTCGAACTCATAGTAGAACAAAACCTTAGGGTTTTTAGTTAAGCGAGGGCGAGTCCCCGATCTTAATAATATGTTAGGGATTTTAATTTTAGATGGCTTGATCGAAGCTGTAAATATAATGCTTTTATAGCCAAGTTCGAGTAAGTTTCGAACTCACAGTATCAGACCCCTTAAGGTTTTATGATGAATCCTAGAGCTATATTTTATTTGAGCTCGGAATAGTGGAACCCTTAGGTCCGAATTGTGTGAGAACAAAATATCGAACTCTAAGTGTATTGGCCCTTAGGCTCTTTATATTGAGCCGACATGTCCTCTAAAAGATGGCTATTTTTTCCCTTTTTCGGCTTACAAGACTTATTAAAAAATTTCTTTATGCCTTAACACGCATTCTTTACCCATTGGATCTTTTGACGGTTCGATGTCGATTGAAACCCCTTTGCTTTTTGTGTCTTAACACATTTGTGTTAAGATAATTTGGTACTTCTTAAGGTTTTTCGAGGGCTGATTTTATCGAGAGCCTTTTCATTACATGCTGAGAGTAGCCTTTTTTAACCGGTTTTTCAAAGAATTTGAAGGCCTATTATTATTGTGGAATTCGCACGTCTCCGAGCCGCTTTAATTTGGTCATAGCCTTTGGGTATGCCTCTTGGGCTTATTTCCCAATAATACTTCGAACGTGTTTAAAGTGTTAGTCCCCGAAAATGATGGCCTTGGCCTGTAGATCGAGGAGTGCCTCTTTGAGGTCTTATGAATTTGAGTTTAGATTACTCGAATATGTCGATCGTCTACGGCAGTCCCCGAGTGTACGAGGTATATTTGCACTTGGCCCTTGAGCCATTTCTCACAAAATCATAAGTATGGAGCTTGTATAGTAGAAAATTTTCTTTGAGCCACAAGATTTTTTATATAAAAAGAATGCTTCTTTGTATAATTTATAAATGCGTACATGTTTTTCCATCGAGGCTCGACTAATCTATACAGATACGGTTCATTCAACCGTTTGGCTCATTACAAAGTTTCTCTGTCGAGTCCCTTTGACACGAAGTATTTTCCTCGAAAGCATAACATCCGAGGGTGATGCCCCCCAATATTCGAGGTTGATTTTAAAGAAGTCTTGGATACTATTGAATGGTCCTCAGGTAGCACATAATTGTTTCCTCGTTAAAAACCTCGTCGGAAAAACCCACTTGGGACAAAAACCGATCTAAGGAAAAAAGAGTGCAGCGCGTGCTTAAAACCTAAGGTCTCGATATCTTCGATCGATCATCTGCAATGAGCTAGTGTCAAATATATAAATTAAAAAAAGAGGAATAAAGTCATACCTTAGCAATAATACCGTTTGAGCAGTGATATGTTCCAATTATTTGGCCGTTGTTCGTCGTTCATCGTGACGAGCTTATAAGATCCCTTTCCGACGATGTCGAGGACTTGGTAGGGTCCTTCTCAATTTGGGCCGAGCTTTCCTTCATTAGGATCTCGAGTTTTGATGGTGACTTTCCTCATGACTAAGTCCCCGATTCTGAAGTGGCGAAGGTTGGTTCTCCTATTGTAGTATCTTTCGATTCGTTACTTTTGTGCAGCCATTCGAACGAGTGCGGCTTATCGTTTTTCATCCAATAATTCGAGGCTAGTATTTATAGCCTCATGATTTGACTCTTCTGTTGTATGTCGAAACCTGGTACTGGGTTCCCTGACTTCGACTGGAATCAAGGCTTCGGAGCCATATACTAAGGAGAACGGGGTTTCCCCCGTACTGGACTTTGACGTTGTTCGATATACCCAAAGGACTTCGGGTAGAATTTCTCTCCATTTCCCCTTAGCGTCGTTCAACCATCTCTTTTGGTTTTGGATAATAGTCTTGTTCGTCGACTCGGCCTATCCGTTCCTACTAGGATGATATGGTGTTGATAATATCCTTTTTATTTTGTGGTCTTCGAGGAATTTCGTCACTTTGCTGCCGATAAATTGTTTTCCATTATCACACACTATTTCAGCAGGTATCCCAAATCGACATACGATGTGATCCCAGATGAAGTCTATAACCTCTTTCTCACTTACTTTCTCGAACGCCTGTTATTCAACCCATTTAGAGAAATAGTCAGTCATAAATAAAATGAACTTGGCTTTACCTAGGGCCGATGGCAGAGGGACGATGATATTCGTCCCCCATTTCATGAATGGCCATGGGGATAGGACTAAATGAAGTTGTTCTCCGGGCTGATGGATCTTCGGTGCAAACCTTTGACATTTATCACATTTTCGAACAAACTCCTTAGTGTCTTTTTCCATGCTATCCCAGTAGTATCCTGCTCTAATAATTTTGTGAATCAGTGATTCAGCGCCGGAGTGGTTCCCACAAGTGCCTTCATGGACCTCTCGTAGAACATAATCGGTGTCTCCTGGTCCTAAGCATAATGACAATGGTCCATCGAATGTCCTTCGGTATAATGATCCATCTTCAGTCAATGTGAATCGAGCAGCTTTGGTTCGTAGGGCCCTCGACTCTTTAGGATCCGATGGGAGCTTTCCGTTCTTCAAGTATTCAATATATTTATTCCTCCAATCCCAGGTTAAGCTTGTAGAGTTATCTCGACATGACCTTCCTCGATCACGGATCTCGAGAGTTGAACGACAGTCCCCGAGCTGATCTCATCTTCCTCAACCGATGACCCTAACCTTGTAAGCGCATCATCCTCATTATTTTGTTCTCGAGGTACATGCTGTAAAGTCCATTCCTTGAATCGGTGCAAGGCTACCTGCAGCTTGTCCAAATACCTTATTCTCTTGAACTTCGAAAGTTTTGTTTACTTGGTTTACCACCAGTAAAGAGTCACACTTGGCTTCAATGACTTCTGCTCCTAAGCTTTTAACTAGCTCGAGACCTGCAATCATGGTCTCATACTCTACCTCATTGTTAGTCAACCTAGTAGTTTTGATAGATTGCCTAATAATGCTACCCGTGGGCGGCTTCAAAATGATGCCTAGCCCGGACCTCTTCACATTCGAAGCACCGTCTGTGAAAAGGGTCCATACTCCCGATGATGTGCCCGATTTTAAGAAGATTTCCTTTTCGACTTCGGGTACGAGGGTTGACGTGAAATCGGCCACGAAGTCCGCTAAAATTTGAGACTTGATTGGCATCCGGGGTTGATACTCGATATCGTACCCACTGAGTTCGACGGTCCATTTGGCCAATCGGCCCGATAGTTTGGGTTTGTGCAAAATATTACGAAGTGGGTAAGTGGTTAATACGCATATGGGGTGACATTGGAAGTATGGTCTTAACTTTCTAGAGGCGCTTATCAGTGCAAGTGCCAATTTCTCTAAGTGCGGATATCTAGTTCCTGCTTCTCCTAAGGTTCGACTTACATAATAAACGGGAAATCGTGTACCTTGCTCTTCTTGAACTAGGACACCACTTACCGCGATATTCGATACTACCAAGTATAAGTAAAGTTTCTCATCTGCCTATAGAGTGTGAAGCAGCGGTGGGCTCGATAGGTATCACTTCAATTCCTCTAATGCCTGTTGGCATTCTGAGGTCCAGGCAAAATCGTTCTTCTTTTTGAGTAGAGAGAAAAATCTGTGGCTTCGATCCGACGACCTCGAAATGAATCAGCCTAAGGCAGTTATCCGTCTGGTTAGCCTATGCACGGCTTTTATGCTGTCCACGACGGTGATGTATTCGATGGACTTGATTTTATCGGGGTTGATTTCGATCCACCGATTCGATACCATGAATCCAAGGAACTTGCCCGAACTGACCCCGAAAGTACATTTCTCGGGGTTGAGCTTCATGTTGTATTTCCTTAAAATCTCGAACATTTCCTGCAAATGAGCTAAATGGTCCTCTGCGCGCAGGGACTTAACTAGCATGCCATCAATATAAACTTCCATTGATTTACCTATTGTTCTTCGAATATTTTATTTACTAGGCATTGGTAAGTAGCTCCTGCATTCTTTAGCCCGAAGGGCATTACAGTATAACAATATGTTCCATACTTGGTGATAAATGAAGTCTTTTCTCGGTCCTCCGGGTTCATTTAGATTTAATTGTACTCGAAATAGGCATCGAGAAAAGTAAGGATCTCATGGCCGGATGTGGCATCGATCATGCGATCGATGTTAGGCAGTGGAAAAGAATCTTTGGGGCACGCCTTGTTTAAATCCTTATAATCTACACACATTCTAAGTTTATTCCCCTTTTTAGGGACTACAACTACGTTGGCTAACCATTCAGGATATTTCACCTCCAGAATGGACCCTATTTTGAGAAGTTTAGTTACCTCGTCCTTTATGAATGTGTGCTTTACCTCGGACTGGGGTCTTCTCTTTTGCTTCACCGATTTGAACCTAGGGTCTAGGCTTAACCGATGCATCATTATCTCCGGTAGGATCCCTGTCATGTCTAAATGGGACCAAGCAAAATAATCCATGTTATCAATATGAAATTGAATAAGCTTTTTCCTGAGTTCGGGGGTTAACCACATTCCCAGGTATACCTTTCGCTCAGGCAGGTACTTGATCAATATAACTTGTTCCAGCTCTTCGACCATTGATTTGGTGGCTCAGAATCTTCAGGAACAATAAAAGTTCGAGGGGTCGGAAAATCCTCTTCTTCTTCTTCTTCTATCTTCTGCTTCCCCGATTCGGTCGAGGCTGGTGGCTGTGATTGCTATTTGACTTCCTGCTTAACTTTGATGCCCAACCTTTCCGAGGTTGATAGTGTCGATATCGATGTTACCTTATCGACCGAAAACATTTCCCTTGTAGCATGCTGCTCCCCGTATACCGTTCGGACACCGCCTGACGTCGGCAATTTCATCATTTGGCGGAGAGTCGAAGGGACTGCCCTCATATTGTGGATCCAAGGCCTTCCGAGTTGGGCATTGTACCTCATGTCGCACTCGATTACGTGGAACTTATTATCTTGAATGGTTCTAGCCACGTACACCGGTAGAATAATCTCCCCTTTAGTTGTTTCACTGGCCATATTGTAGCCGTTTAAGGCTCGAGTTGCGGGCACAATTTGATTTTGTAGGCCGAGCTGCTCCACGACCTTCAATCGGATGATATTCGCAGAGCTACCTGGATCCACTAAAACACGCTTAACTTGAACTTTATTTAATAAGATAGAAACTGCCAGAGCGTCATTGTGGGGCTGAGAAATGCCTTCTGTTTCTTCGTTGTTGAATGATAAAGTGCCTTCGGGCACATAATCTCGTGTTCGTTTTTCCCTAGTGATTAATACCTTAGTGCATTTGAATATGGGTCCCTGTGGAATGTCGACCCCACCGACGATCATATGAATGACATGTTGGGGTTCCTTCTGTTCATTTTTTCTGTTGGCGTCCCTTTCTCTGAAATGATTCTTAGCTCGATCGCTGAGGAACTCTCGAAGGTGGCCCTTATTGAATAGATGGGCTACCTCCTCCCTTAATTGACTGCAGTCCTCGGTTTTGTGACTATGCGTGCCATGATACTTGCACATCAAATTTGGTTTTCTTTGGGAAGGATCGGTTTGTATGGGTTTGGGCCACCTAGTATCTCTAGTCCTTCCGATTGCCGATACAATGCCTGATGCATCGACGCTAAAGTTATATTCCGATAACTGAGGTGCCTCTGTGGGGTCGGCATATTTGTCAAAACCAGTTTTGCTCATAAGTCCTCAAGAATTCTCCTCGATCATTTCTTCAATCATTCCGGGCGAAATTGCGTCCTGAATCATTGTTCCTTCGATCTGCGGTATATGGTTGATATAGGTCCATGTTCGACCTTGGCTCCCTGTCGACGTCCCTATTGTTTTTAACTGTCGACCTGTTTAGATATACTGAACCTGAAGGGGCTCCTAATTGGTCGTCCTCGATCGTGATCTTTGATTGATATCGATTGTGCACATCTGCCCAAGTTACAACTGGATACTCGATCAGATTTTGTTTCAACTGACGTGATGCTATCGAACTCCACTAGTTCAACCCTTGGGTGAAAGCTTGAACGGCCCAATCATCTATGACCGGCAGTAACTCCATGTGTTCCATTTGAAGTCGGGACATGAACTCCCTCAGCATTTTATTATCCCTTTGTCTTACCTTGAAAAGGTCTGATTTCCTCTTTGCGACCTTTATGGCCCCGACGTGTGCCTTTACGAAATAATATGCTAACATGACAAATGAGTCGATGGAATTTGGTGGCAGGTTGTGATACTAAATCATTGCTTCTTTCGAAAGGGTCTTTCCAAAATTTTTCAATAACACAGATTCGATTTCATCATCCTCCAAATCGTTACCCTTAATAGCGCATGTATATGAAGTAACATGCTCGTTGGGATTGGTGGTCCCATTGTATTTGGGTATATCTAGCATACTAAACTTCTTTGGAATAGGCTTCGGTGCCGCACTTGGAGGAAGCGGCTTTTGTACAAACTTCTTCGAATCCATCCCTCTCAAGATTGGCGATGTCCCCGGTGTCTGATCAACTCGAGTGTTGTATGTCTCCACTTTTTTATCGTTGGCTTAGATTCTCTTCTCCCCTGATTCAATTCTTTTGGTGAGCTCCTCGAACATTTTCATTACCGCAGGATTAGTTCCTGATTCGTTACCATTCGACCTTTCCGGTACTGGCTCGGTACGACGAGTAATTTCTGGCTCGACCCTATTCGGAGCTCTATGTTGATTTTGTAACTGAGCAATAACGGCTTGCTGAGCTTGAAGCATCCCGAATATCACTTGGAGACTGACACCTTCGGCTCCTCTTCCATGTGTTCCTTGTCCACTAGATCGGCCTTCTCAGATGTGTATAAGAGACAGATTCGTTACCATTCGACCTTTCCGGTACTGGCTCGGTACGACGAGTAATTTCTGGCTCGACCCTATTCGGAGCTCTATGTTGATTTTGTAACTGAGCAATAACGGCTTGCTGAGCTTGAAGCATCCCGAATATCACTTGGAGACTGACACCTTCGGCTCCTCTTCCATGTGTTCCTTGTCCACTAGATCGGCCTTCTCTGCGTACACTCCCATCGAGATCTGTGACTAAGTCCGCATTTAGAGCAACGTGCGAACTGACATCGACTGGGTTGGCAACCGGTGCTGCCCCGAGATTAACCTGTGGCACCTCGACTACTGGAGTGATCACATTTTCATTTTCATCGTGGAATGCGAGGCCATTGTCACCGTGTGTAAATACGTTTTGTGAGTTTGACATATTTTTAACCTGAAAGCAAAGATACTTGACAAGAACACGCGTAAAATAGTGTGTTTTACCAGAATCAATACTGAACATTCACTATCATCCTTAGCCCCACGGTGGGCGCCAAACTGTTTATCCTAAAAATTGAGTAACAATTAAACTTATATTGTGGTTTTCAGGATATGTGATTTAAACTAATACCAATTAATAAATAATGAATTAAATAGATAAATTGGACAGTAAAATAGATCAAACCGGCCTGCAAACAATTACTCGACCTTGACTAAAGATAGTCTCGAGGTTAGTTAATAAGAACAGCAGAGGATGGAACAAGCAGTGATGAACAGTAAGTAAGACAAAGAAAGCAACATATATGTATATGTTTATCAGTGAATCATGATGCCTACAAATGATTGGAACTCCTCTTTATATAGTAGAGGAAACCTAATTATGGTATGTCTCTAATTACAGAAGGAAATCGTATAAACAGCTAGTTACCCGCTTCTAATTTGGTCCGTTCCGAGATTCACGCCATGATCCTCGACCAGTCTCGGATATCCGTTTCGAGATTCACGCCGTGATCTACGACCAGTTACTGATATCTCGCCATTCCATTATTATGCTGCCCTCGAAGTCGATCATACTTGGTCTCGATTATTGCTGGCCTCGGTCTCAACGTACACTTCAATATCTAGGCTTGATGTCTCATCTTCGAGCTCGGGTTTGATTTATTACGAGGCTACCTCCAATGCAACTCCCTTGTCTCGATCAAACAGCAAAATCGGGTAGGCCCGATTTTGACCGTATATAGTAACCAAGCAAGGCGATTAGGTATATCCCTATCCTAACCGCAAATCTGTTTCCGATGCTCAAGTTCAAGATCATGCTCTACTCAATCCCATTTGCAATCTAAAATTCTCTCTCCTGAGTTCAATCCTATATTCGTAGATAGTATTCAATTGGTGATCAAGCAATCAAATAATTAAGCACAAGATTGAATTAATAAATCAATATTGATAAAATAATAAGAACAATTCAAGCTTCAAACTACAATGTTCATGTTGCACCCATAACCCTAGAACTAATAAACTATAGAATTAAAAAGAAGAGAAGAAAAACTCGTTGTCGAAGTCTCCCAAGCACTACAACAACATTTCTTATGTTCCTAGCGTGGAAACAAAATCCATGTCCCTTGTTGCTTTTCCTTTATATAGAGCTGGGAATTGAACGAGTTGTCCCTATCCAATTTCACTTAGGACTTGTGTTATATTTTTGTTACCAAGCTGAACCTTTATAATTTTCACTCTAAATTTTAGTTGCTTTGAACGTTGCCAGCAATACCTAACTTTCTAACCATTTCTTGTTTGGGTTTGACATCAAATTTCTCCAATTGCAGCTCCACCGCATGCTGTGATTCCAGGTTCAGTTTCCAACTTTTCTTCCTTCTGTCTTAAATTAACTTCAGTTTTTCCTAAAAATTATATTAACACCCAAAATCAGTCCAAAATCATTAATTAAGCTAAGTTGAGCATGTTCGACATACAATACAAGAATAAAAAAATTGGCAAAATGTGAGTAAAATAATGTTAAAACATATACAAATATACCCAACATAACCACCCCACACTTAAATCTTTGCTTGTCCTCGAGCAACTGAAACTTTACAACTTCAACCACACAATTCAAGAGACCACATCATGAGGGAACATATAGCAACTAAGCACACTACACCTATGACTATTGTTGATAACAACAATTAAGCTCTAGTAAATGTACTTTTCACATACTTCCCACTTTTTTATGCCAAACTTATTCAATATGCTCATGATAATCCTAGCCTCAAAAATCGACTCAATGTCAGAAAACACCCATGGCTTGAACACTCACCCTAATTGAGAAGTCTCATAACATTACCAATCCATTGCGAAATCATGTGCACTTACAAAAACACAAATAGAGTAGATAGTCTGCACATTCAAATCAGTTATCCAAATGTAATTAAGGACTCACACATAAGAAAAAAATCACTCACTCTCACAACGAAGTCATATGCATGCAAGAAGATACCATAGGCTTACCCATTATGTAAATCTCTACTAATGTAGGCTCACTAGGTCTAGAATCAATTAGGACTTTATCGTGGTTATAACGTGAGCTAAGGGACAGATATGATATATATATATATATAGGAAATAATGGTTAACCCACTTAAGCACTTTAACACGTCAAGTAATCACTTTAAGCGCAACTTTCTTCAACCCATCTTCAAACATCACAAACAACATCACCCCAAAATATATTATTTTTCTTTAAGCACTACTTTGACTCACACTTACTAGTAAGGACAAGATGTATTATGGCTTTTGCTAATTTTTTTTTCTTCTCTCAGATCTTTTCTTTCTTTTTTTCTACGATTTCTCCTAGTGGTGTATTTCTTACAAAATAAGTGCACACCTTTCTTCCTTTCATTGGTTCCACTCGAAAGCCATCCAAGTTTCCTCCTTCTTCTGACGCTTATTTTACAAGTTAAGTACATTATGAGGCAAAATGATCAAAATAATATCGATTAATAATAAAATAAGGTATGAGCTTATAATGTGAGTGCAAAATAAAAGGTTTACAAGCACAACATGGCTAACTAGGGATAATTTTATTTGTGATAGCATTAAAATTCAAAAAAGATCAAAGAAGGCCTAAAATCGTATTTCAAACCAAGCGCCCCCAAGATTTCGCTTCAACTCACATGCCGGGAAAGTTCTAGACTCAAAATGCAATGCAAGGACTCCACAAAAACTCACTCACACATGGCACATGACTCACAAAGGACGGTCTCATTCCGTCTCTCAGATTAAAGCAAGTATTCATAGAGCCACAAAATATCAAGTCATAAAACAAAAGTGCACATGAGTCAAGAAAACGAGGCATAGGCATCATAAGGCATGTTATCCAATTCTAAAAGGCATACACATTTCTAAACCACAGGGAAGGCAAGCACACATGTCAATGCCTAAATATGTTGGCATCAAATACGTCAAAAGGCATCTAAGAGCAATTCTTCCTTCCTTCCTTTCTACTCTTACTCTAATCCTAAAAAGATAAAAATACCTGGTTCAAATTACATCCCCTGAAAAAGAACCGACGCAGAAAGAAAAATCAAGGGGGATTATTATCCAATTAAAACTAACTAGAAACAAAAAGAAATATTTTTTTTGGCATTTTTATGGACCTTAATCCCTCAATAAATCTGTCCAGAAAATTCATCGTCGTGAAAAGTCCAAATTTTCTGATATTTTATTCTTTTTTATTTTTTATTTTTTTTTACAAAAACTACTACACTAAGATAAAGTACTGCAACTAAGATAGGATAGTACAATAACAATAAAATATTACTCAGAAGATCTCCCCACCCCATACTTAAAATGGTGCAAGGTCCTCAATGTACACTATAATTATCAAAAAGTTAAAAGAGACTCCCTGGTAGGCCAAAGACCGAAGTATTAGGAGTTCACGAGATACTCACTAAGTCATGATATTATGTGCGGGTACCCCACACGTAGTTTCAACCCTCTGCTCGCTTTTTAACATGCCTATTAGCTTTGATTCCATACTCCTACTCCTACAAAATACAAAAAAACAACAATACGACAAAATAACACAATAAAAAAAATAAACAAAAAAAAATAGAATTGAGTTGACTCCCAATAAGTGCTTAATATTACATCGCGGCACGACGCCATTACTTCGAACACTTTTCCTTCTACTACTAGGATATGAATTGCGCCACCAATTTTGTATCAATTTTTCTATCACGTTCCTGGGGTGGTGGTGTGAAAATAAAGGAAGCAAGCAATAGATATCGCATCTTGCACTTCTTGACCCTTAAGTGAGATATGTCATTTTCTATACATCTCTCCAAAGGCTCGATCTCCGTGTCCCCATCCAAATATAATGTAGAAAAATATTTAGAATGAGGACCAACATGCTCCAACTCCAAAACTGCATTATTGTTTACACCATCAATAATATATACTCCCTCAACCTCGGCATCATCAACAAGAACACGGTCTAATGATTGGTATTCTCATTTAGCTCCTCAATTTGGCCTAGAAGATATTTTTCAGCTTCACACAACTCATTACTAAAATATTGGGCGTTGCACGCATCAACCTTTGCACTCAAACCTACATCCAAGTTGCGCACAAGCAATCCAAACTTGTCAATTTCTTGTGCAAGATTAACTCTCTCCTTAGACCAATAATTTACCAACGTTGTTAGTAAACAACGTCGTTTTGCATATTCCCTTAATCGATAATATTCGTCACAGTACCAACCCTTACTCCCATATTCAAATTCACACTTCCAAAAGGTCACGTCATAACACTATAAAAGTCTTCTGTTAACCAAGTGTCTTCATCAACCTTACTTCCGTATATTTCATCCCCAGATATCATGGGGCGAGAACCAGAAACACACTAAGAGAAAATATCAAATAACTATATAAATAAAAATATTTACAAAAAAACTTGTAAATATTAAAGTAAAAGTCTATTACATAAAAACAGCTAATTTCTAAGTCCCCGACAACGGCGCCAAAAATATATTGCTCCCAAACGCACACGCAAGTATACTTGGTCGTACAAGTAATATAGGATTGTAAGTCCAAATATCATATCCACAGGTACTTGCGATTAACTAATTACCAAATTAAACTAAGACAACTAATCTATTCAAGTGATTTTCTAAAGTGTGAATGTATAACTAAAAATGAACTAGAGTAGAAACTTAGAGATTAAAGAAAACAAGTCGGCAATCTTAGAGATGAGTTCAATGAGAGAGAATATTCCAAAGCTATGGGTTAGCTAACAATCCCGTTGAGTTTTTCACTTAAACTGTAAAATTAATTTATCTGATTTATTGATTGATAGGGTTAATATTACTCGTAGTATTCTCCCAAATTACTACTCGCCTATTTAAACTAACCTAACACCTATATTTCTTTGGAATTAGGATTAACAAGAATGCATTAATAACTTCTGTATATTAGCCAAGCAAGACGATTAGTTATATCCCTATCCTAACCGCAGATTTGTTCCCGATGCTCAGGTTCAAGATGTTGCTCTACTCAATCCTATTTGCAATCTAAAATTTCCTCTCTAGAGTTCAATCATAGATTTGTAGATAGTATTCAATTGATGATCAAGAAATCAAATAATTAAGCAAAAGATTGAATAAATAAACTAATATTGATAAAATTATAAGAATAATTCAAGATTCAAACTACAACATTCATGTAGTACCCACAACCCTAGAACTAATAAACTATAGAATTAAAAAGAAAAGAAGAAAAACCCGTTATTGAAGTCTCCCAAGAACTGCACCTGCGTTTCTTATGTTCCTAGCATGAAAAACAAAGAACCCATGTCCCTTGTTGCTTCTCCTTTATATAGTGTTGGGAATTGAACGAATTATCCCTATCCAATTTCACTTAGGACTTGTGTTATATTTGTTTTACCAAGCTGCCCTTGATAATTTTTGTAACGACCCAATCAGTCATTTTCATCTAGGTTCACTGATCTTCATATATTAGATCACCTGCATGATCTCTTACACAAAATCCAAGTGAGCTACGTTCGGGGTTCCCTTTTGAAGCACCATCAGTGTTACACTTATACCACCTTTCATGAGGGAGCTGCTAATTAACTTTCCTGGTGATTAGAATTGGCTTGTATGCTTCAAAAAATTGGATTATTTCTAGCCAAAACACAGGTATATGAGATAGTCATGGAAACTCAATCCTTGTCAAGTTGTGGAGTGTTTTGTTTACTTCATGAATGACTCTGTTTGTAGAAACTGTTACTCCATTCCTCCCTGTGTTCCTCTTTTTTCATAGCTCCCAAGTAATGATTGCTGGAGCTGCCTGAAATAATGGTTTTAACTTTGGGCAGAAATCTATGTTCCACCATGCCCTTATCACTTGCTTAACTTGTATTAATGGTAAAAAATTCCCTACAGCTCCTAGAAAGTGTTGCCACACCTTTGATGATGTATGGCTCGTCAAGAAAGTGTGCTCAAATGTTTCATCAGTTGGATGTTTACAACACCAACATCTTGAAACAACTATATATCCTTGCCTTATCCACAAATCATCGATAGACAGCTTGTGCCTCCAAAGTCTCCATAGAAAGAATGAGATCTTGAATGGCAGACCTTTAATCCACATTTATTTTAATTCTTGACAAATATTTGCCTTATGTCTCTGAATTTCCCACGTACTCTTGATAGGAAATTTTCCTGATGCTGTTGGCATCTAGTGGTGTATGTCCCAGACTTCCTGATTATTATTATAATGAATATTGAGTTTGATATGGTTAGCAATATCTGTTGGAACAGTCTGGTCAAGTAGTTGAACATTCCATTCTCTTCCATGTCTCAGTTGTGTTACTTCTTCCACGTTCTCATTAATAGGGAATTCAGGAGGTAGTACATCATAGAGTGCCCCCAAACCAGTCCAGATTTCATGCCATACACTTGTTGTTCCGCTCTTCATCCCCCATAGGATTTCATGCTCTACTTCTTCCCTAGCATGCAACATTTGCCTCCACACATGAGATTCATCTCTTATTCCACATGAAGTTTGACCACAAGGATTTGTTAGTCCTAAACCTCCACCATAGATTAGTGAATAGAGTTTTTGATACATCCTTTAAAGATCTAAATCCTAGTCCCCCTTCTTCTTTGGGAAGACATAAGTTTTTCCAAGATGCCCAAATGCCTACTCCTCCCTTCCTCCTTAGTGCTCCAAAAGAATCTTGCAAAGATTTTCTGTAAATGTTCTAGTATATTGTTGGGAGGGTCAAGAACTGAAAAAAGATGTAGAGGCATACTTTGTAGTATGCTTGTAATGAGAGTGACCTATCCTCCAAAGGATAAGAGTTTGCCTTTCCAAGAGTGTAGCTTGGTCTTCACTTTTTTAACAAGATCATCATAATAGTCCTTCCTTCTCCTAGGGTAGAAAATAAGGCAACCTAGGTATGTGAAAGGAAATTGTCCTCTAGTGAAACCTGTAATATCAGCCACTTCCTGGAATAGGGCATTTGCAACATTGGCATGCATGTAATAGAAACTCATGGATTTATTGATTAGTTGTCCCGACATCTTCTCATAACCTCCTAACACTGTCATTATCTTCTTCAGGGAGTAAGGATTAACTTATGCGAAAATAATAGTATCATCAGCATATGCCAAGTGGTTTAATGGATCAGACCACTTGGGCATACCAAAGCCAACAAAAGCCTTATCTTCAAATAGTTTGTTCAAAGTTCTAGACAATACTTCAGCTGACCAATATCATAATTGCGATGCCAGGTTTGCAATTGCGAAGTGGTCTATGATTTTGGGTAGTTCGCAATTGTGACTAATATGTCACTTTTGCGAGGGGAACAAGGTTCGCAATTGCTAACCCATCTTTGTATTTGCAAGGAGTTCTCCAGGCATGTCAGTGCCACAATTGTGATATTTTGTAATTGCGAACCCATATCACAATTGCGATAACGGTAGCTGAATATAAGAGCTGGAATTCGAGATTTCATCTCTCATTCTCTCATTTTTGAACCCTAGACTCGGTAGGAGGCGATTTTGAGAGGGGATTTTCATCTATAAATTTTGGGTAAGTGATTCTAATCTATTTCTAATCATATTCCATCACTATATCTTAGAGTTTAACATCAAAATCATGTGAATCAAAGTGAAAATTTGTGAAACTTTGTCAAGTTTTTGAAAAATAAGAATTTGAGTTTTGAGAGTCGATTTGGATTCAGATTTTGAAACTAATAACATATATGGACTCGTGGGGTCATGGGTAGTCAGAGTCTATCATTTAACCTGAGTTTCGACTGGTATGGCCTCAGGTTGACTTTTGTTGACTTTTTGAAAAAGTGTAAAGATCATAACATTTTCTATTGTAATTGATTTCCCTTGTATTGTTTGATGATATTAAGTTGATTTTGGTTAGATTTGAGCCATGTGGAGGCAAATTTAGGGGAAAAGCTATTTCCGATAGTTGAATTGGCCTAGTTGAGGTAAGTGTCTTGCCTAACTTTGTGTGGGAGAACTACCCCCTTAGGATTGGTATTGATTGATTCATTTGTACTATGTGAAAGTCGTGTACGCAAGGTGACGAGTGGATACACAGGTTGTGCATAGTATTTGACCGGTTTAGGGTACTTAGACTATTTTCATGCTTTAATTGAAATATTATATCATGTTCTAAATTCTCGTAGTCAATTTCTTTTTTACTTGTGTTAGTCTATCCTTACATGACTTAAATGACTTGTTTGACACTTGTTCTACATCCTACTTGATAAATTCCTCTTATGCTTTAGTTGAACTTGTGCCTCTCTTATTGTTATATATTATCTCTTTCATTGTTGATTATCATTACTTGAAGTCATTGTATGTGTTATCTCTTTTATTGTTGATTATCATTATTTGAAGTCATTGTTACAAGTTATCCCTTCCGTTGCTATTATCCTTATTTGAAGTCATGTTATCGCTTCCATTGTGAGTTATTTGTATTTAGTTCATGGTTACACATTATCTTTCTCATTGTTAAGTTATCTGTGTTGAAGTTGTAAAAGACGTATCACTTTTAGGCGAAGTTGATAATTGTTGAGATTTCTTTCTTATTGAGAATTTTACATTCATTGTTATTGTTGATATTCTTGTACACGTTGTGGTGGAGCTATGGGATATTATTGTGGAAATATTGATATTGTTGATTCTTGGCAAGTTGTGATATATGGGAACTTGTGGTGCGAGTTGTTATTGCAATGTGTTATTGACGCTCATGCGGCAGCATAAGGCTTGAGGTTAATGTGCATGCGGTGGCATAAGGTGGGACTTATATACGTGTTGCTTGTAGGGGAACTATGTGAAGCCACGCATCGTTATAAGGTGGGCTAAAGTGCGTGTAGCTATTTCGGGAAAACTGTTTTCAAAACCTATTTAATTGTAAGGCTCACGCAGCGGTATAAGGAAAGATTATGATTGAGATTATGAACTTTGAATACGAGGCGGTACCTTAATTGTGACTTTGGATATATCCACGAGGCGATACCTCGGTTGTGATTCTTATTATACATAGGCGGTAACTCGTTATGACTCTTGTTGTTTATCTCATGTTGCAAAGAGTTTTGGTGGGAACACTTCTTATTGTGTTGTTTTTCCTTGTTCTATCAGTTATTGCCCGTATATAATTATTGTGGTTCTCTTTAATTTATTTTCTTATGTTATTTCCATGCTTAAAATACCGGTATTAGTTCATGCTATTATCTTGTTTCGTATTAGTTATTTCTCTGATTTCCATTATTATTCTTTCTTATGTTTTCATACTGTTTAATTATATCCTAATATGTGTTTTGATCTGACCTCGTCACTACTCTACCGAGGATAGGCTTGATATTCACTGGGTACCGTTGTGGTGTACTCATACTATGCTTCTGCACATCTTTTTATGCAAATTCAGTTACATCTTTCTATGTCGGACGCTAGAGTTGATTTGAGTAGTTTCTTTTGGAGACTTCAAGATATACTTTCTCTACGTCCGCAGGCCTCTGAGTTACCTTCCTTTTTTTTTACTTTCTGTTGTATTTTCATTCAGACAGTGATGTTGTAGACACTCTAGTATTACTCTATAGAGCTTATGACTCAGTTTCACCGGTCTTGGGGAGTGTATTGTTGAGATTCTATTTTCGAAAGATTAAATGAATTTATTTGACTTGTTTTAGTATTTCTGTTAATTATATCTGTCAAGTTGTTATTAAATGTTAGGCTTACCTAGTCGTAGAGACTAGGCGCCATCACAATATCCTACGGAGAAAAATTGGAGTCGTGACAATTTTCACTCCAAATTCTACTTAATTTGAGCATTGCTAGCAATACATAACTTCCTAACCATTTCTTGTTTGGGGGTGACATCAAATTCCTCCAATTGCAACTCCACCGCAAGTTGTGATTCCAGGTAGCTTCACTTTCCAATGTTTCTTCCTTCTGCCTCGAATTAACTTCAAATTTTCCTAAAATTTATATTAACACATGTTGACCTTAGCGGTTTTGGTTTTGATGATTGACAAAGGAATATATGCATAAAACAGGTCCACAGACAGTGTACATAGGTGACAGACACAATCAAGCAAAAGGCATGCATGTGAAAGAGATAAATATAAGTGGTTATTTCTGATAATCCCTAAACAAAAAGGTTGCATATTTGATAAGGAGCAGCACTCTTTACTTGAAGAGAACTCCGTCCAAGATAAGGAAGGAGTTGGATATTAAAGATAACTAGAACTCTTCCACCAAGGAAGAGTAAAGCATTAGAACTCTAGTTAATCCTTATTCTAATAACCATATAAATATCAATTGTGTTCTCTTTTACATGTGATGCACACATACTGAAGTTAAGAAAAATTGAGAGTAAAATAGCAAGGCATTTTGTGAGCAATTCTTATGAGTTATAAGAGTGCGATCTTGAAGCTACACGAACCAGATTGAAGAACCTATTCCATAAAGCGTTTTATGTGTCATTCTTTATTTCTAGTTCAAAGTGTAGCAGGCATTTTGAGTTGTACCTTTCAACTTTCTTAGAAGCAAATTGTACTAGGTACCTGAGTTGTATCATTCAAGTTAAAGTTAACTTGAAGTAGTCGCAACAGCCTGTGGCGTGTTGCTACAAGGGTTAGAGTTAATTGTGAGGTTTGCAAGAGGTTGTAAACTCGAGTTGTATCTTTCAAGATAGAGTTAACTTGAAGTAGTTGCAACAGCCTGTGGTGTGTTGCTAAAAAGGTTAGAGTTAATCCTTATGTTTGAAAGAGTTTTCAAAATATTTTGAAAGAGTTGTAGTAAAGTGCTTGGAGAAAATCCTACTAGGTAGTAGGCTGTAGTTTTTTCACCTTTTGAGTCGGGTGTTTTTCACGTAAAATTCCCTTGTGTTCTTTACTTTCCACATTATTTATTTTGCAACTGTAGTGTAAGGAATGCATAGAAGAACCGGGTCCTTCGATAGTCTAGTGCACGCAAATATTGGACACCACACAAATCACCCTCCCTCTTGTGTGGTATTGAAGTATAAAACATCAATTGGTATCAGAGCGGGTTATCCTTGAAGAGGCTAACACCTTAGGAAAAGATCAAGATGAGTGCACTACCTGAAGATTGTAAAGAGCAATCCACCACTAGACCGCCACTATCCAATGATCACTACTATTCTTTATGGACGGAGAGGAAAAGAGATCACTTGCAGATGACCGATGGATGCTTCAATGTAGAAAAAAGAACCATATGATCAAGAACTGTCCTATGTGGGAAGTTGAGTGGAAAAGGAGAAATATAAAAGAAGAAACATAAAGAAGGAACATGTTCATGATAAGAAGAAATACATAAAGGGGCCATCCAAAGCAATGGTTGCTGCTTGGGAAGACAATTTAGATGAGGATATTGATGATGATGATGATGATGATAATGCAGAACGAGCTCTTATAGCAATTCAAGAATCTGAAAAGGAACCTGATGAAGAATATGAGATAAGTTTTATGGACCTAAAGGATAAAATTAAATTCCTTTCTAAAGATAGACTCTTAAAATTGTTTCTAACTTTAATTGATGAATCTAAGAATATAAGTTGTGAAAAAGAACAATTGTCAAAGGAGTGTGTCATTTTGAAAGCAAAGTACAAAAACCTGGAACATAGGGCTTGTGAAACTGAAAATAAAAATTCCGTGATGATGAACCAGGTTCATGCACTTGACACATATGTTCTAGAACTTAGATCTGAAAATCTGATATTGAAGTTAGGAGCAGGTAAAGAATAGCTAGTGACACACAACTCTCACTAGAGAAGGATCTAGGAAAGGTAAAAGATGAGCTATATAAAAGGGATGAACCGGTAAGAACCTTGAAAGAGGACCTGACTAAGGTTAAGCATGAGCTAGATAGAACATATAAATGGAACAGTTCCTCTGATGCACTTTCATGGCTACAAGAACACCAGAGTAGCAACAGAAGGGGACTTGGCGTTGGGAACTCTGCACCTTAATGGGATCCCAAAAGCAAGTACCTCACACTCCCTGAGAATAAAATTTACACACATTGTGGTAGCATTGGGCACTATAATAGTGAATGCACTACAAAAAAAAGGCAAGTCAAAAGAACAAAAAATTTGTTGTAGGAAAAAATAGGGGTCCAAATTAGGCTAAAAATAATTTGATTTATCCTTTTGCCTATAAAAAAGGACTCAAACTAGTTTGGGTTCCTAAAACTAACCCCTAATTTATTTTTGCAGGTCCAAGTGAAGTAGAGAACCTAAATATGGTACATAGATAGTGGCTTCTCAATGCACATGACAGGAAGCAAGAACCAGTTCCTTTCACTTGAGGACCTTAAAGGAGGTAAAGTATCCTTTGAAAATGAAAAGAAATGTGAGATCATTGGGGTTGTAGAGGTAGGTCAATCTGATTCTCACTATATTGAGAATGTCTACCTAATAGATATACTAAAATACAGCTTGATTAGTATATCACAACTATGTGAGAGGGAACATTGTTAGTTTTACCTCTACAAAATGCTTTTTGATAAATCTTAAGATAGTTTTGTAGGAAAAAAGAGTGAATAAACATATATGTGGTGGATCTATCCACACTGTCAGATAATGAACTCACTTGCTTAAGTGTGTTGGACAATGATCCCCTCCTTTGGCACAAGAGACTTGGACGTGCAAGTCTAAGTCAACTCAACAAACTAGTCTCCAAGGACTTGGTGATACGACTGCCTAACATTAAGTTCAAGGAAGATAAAATTTGTGTGGCTTGTGCAAGGGGGAAGCACGTAACATCCTCTTTTAAAAGTAAGAAAATGGTAAGTACTAGCAGGTCGATGGAACTGGTTTATATAGATATGTGTGGACCAATGATGACAATGGGAAGAGGTGGTAAGAGATATATGTATGGTGCTTGTTAATGATTACACAAAGTTTACTTGGTCTATGTTTTTAACATTTAAAGACAAAGCATTTGACATGTTCACCTCATTTGTTAGAAAAACTCAGAAATAACTAGGTAATCAACTACATCAATTAGGTCTGATCATGGTACTGAGTTTGATAATGCTCAATTTTTGAATTTGGTGATGAGCATGGTATAAATCATAATTTATCTGCTCCTACAACTCCACAACAAAATGAAGTGGTTGAAAGAAATAATAGGACCTTGGAATAAATGGCTAGGACTATGTTACTAGTAAATTTCCTCAAAGCTTCCGGGCAGAAGCTGTGAACACTATATTCTATATCATAAATAGGTGCATGACTAGGCCTCTTATTGAGAAGACTCCCTATAAGTTAATTAAAGGGAGAAACCCAAATATATCCCATCTTAAGGTATTTGAATGCAAGTGCTTTGTGCACAATAATGGAAAGGACTCCCTAGGTAAGTTTGATCCCACAAGTGATGAGGGAGTATTCTTGGGATATTCTTCACATAGTAAAGCTTATAAGATATATAATAAAAGAATTATGTGTGTAGAATAAAGTTTACATATTGTTTTGATGAAACTAACACTCTTTCTAAGAGGCAGGAACAAGATGATGAAGATATTGGGCTGATAAGAAATTTAAATGATGAAATAACAGTCAAGCCTGAAGTTGCGTCACAAGAAGGAATAAGTGATGAAACAGGTCCTTCCACATAGGGCAACCTGACAAGGGGAACTGATTCTCAAGCCTCAATGGAACCTGTCCATGAACCTATTCCTCAGCAACAAAAGAAGAAAGGAACATCCAAAGAAATTGACACTCCTATTACAGCATCCACAAAATTGGATTTGGATGAACCTGGTTTATCTGTTGATCAGAAAATGTATAGGGGAATGATTGGCTCTTTGTTATATCTCAGTGCTAGTAGACCTGACATTACTTTTCGTGTAGGCCTTTGTGCTAGATTTCAAGCAAATCCAAAGGAGTCCCACTTGAAAGCAGTCAAAAGGATCTTGAGATACATAAAAGGCACAACTGATCTTTGCCTATGGTATCCAAAATATAGTAATTTTGATTTAATGGGATATGCTGATGCTAATTATGCTGGTTGTTTTGTGGATAAAAAGAGTATTTCAGGTATGGCACACTTTCTTAGCTCATGTCTTGTGTCTTGGGCCCAAAAAAGAGAAAATTCTGTGGCTTTGTCTACTGCTGAAGCTGAGTATATGGCTGCTGCCTCATGTTGTGCTTGATTATTGTGAATTAAGTAGCAAATTAATGGACTTTGAAATTAATGTAGGTTGTATCCCCATTTTTTGTGATAACACTAGTGCAATTTGTATGACCAAGAACCCGGTTCATCATAAAAGAAGTAAGCACATAGATGTTAGGCATCACTTTGTGAGCGACAACTTTGAGAAGGGTTTGATCACTATGGAATTTTGTACTACTGATAAAGAAATAGCTGACATCTTCACAAACGCTTTAAGTAGATATCACTTTGAAAGGAACATGTTAGAATTAGGTATGATTAAGATCACCTAAAAGAAACTGGTTCTAACTCAATGATTGGTTAGATAGTTTGTGAATTTTCTAAATAATTAGATTAGATATTGCTCAGTCTCATACTTTTATTAGTATACTCTTGTGCCATGTGCTAAAATATCTTACTGATGTCTAATGATGTTACACTCATTTTCTTGGAAAAGATCAGTCTTACACAAGAGATGTTTCAGTGAAGAACCTGGTTAACCGAGCTTATAAGGTATGTATTCTACACTTCGCATAATTTGAAATAACTGTATATAAATCATGATCTAAAAAGAGTCTACACTTCGCATAATTTGAAATAAATGTATATAAATCATGATCTAAAAAGAGTCCCACTTTATCCAAAACTCCTTTTGAACTAATCATTTACTAACGAACTAGTTTCAACCCTAAACCCACGCGCCATAATTGCCAAAAGTTTTGGGAAGAGTCCGACGCCTCTTCAAACTGAAACTCCCAAGATGAAAAGACTTATAACCTTTAAAAAGTTGTTGTTACACACTCAACCTTTTCCATATTTAAATTGATCTGACCTTACCCTCTTATCTCAATTTTTTCTAAAGATCAAAATCTTCAAAACCTCAAAACTCTCTCCATGTATCTCAAGTTTTGGAATTGATCAAATGGCAAACATCCATCAGAATCCCAAAAACTCTGAAAATCCTTCCTCACCAGCCAAAGAACCTTCACCCACACTTTCAACCTCCCAAATCCCTCCAAGAAAAGGCATATCAAAATTATTGCATGTAATACAGTAGCAAGAAAAGAACAAGGCAAGAAATTGAATGAGAAGCTATAAGCCAGTCAAGCAGAAGAACCACAAAATTCTGATAATTCTTTCCGGTCTGCGATTGAGAGGGAAGAACTAGTTTCTTCTGAAACTGAACAGGTAACTCTAAGTTTCCTACCTCTGAGTTTGGTTCTGAAATTGCAGAAAATCATGAGAATCAGTTTATTTTGGTTGGGTCTATGGCTGGTATTGAAAAGTGAAATGTTGTTACTGAAGACATTGGTAGTAAATATGAAAAATAAAAATAAAAAGAGAGTGAGGGTATTGAGGTTGATGCGAGGTGAAGGTTTGAAGAGCAAGTGACTGGATATGATTCACCCATTAGTTATGGATTACATGAGGAGACATGTGCAATAGTGGTTTGGAGTGCAGAGATTAGTGATAATGAAGATACTACGAATGAAAGTATGGGGATAGAATTAAAGGATATAGGCAATGGTTCTGGTGATAAAAATGCAACAAATGGGCTGATTAGGTTAAGAAAATGATTTCATGAACCAATTTCTCTATTGCTAAAATAGACAAGAGTCCTGATCTTCAGCAAAAGGTGTCAGATAGTGACAATTAAAAGAAGAAGAGCAAAGTTAGAACGGTTACAGGAAAGGGAATGAGTGGCACTAAGAGAACGAGTGCTCCTTCTATCCCTGTAGCAACCCCTTCCACAAGATAAAGAACTACAAGGAGCTAGAAAAAGCAGAGTGAGGCCAATGTAAAATGGGCCTTAGCTGAGAGTACCAAGAAAGTGGCTTGGAAAGGAAAGAAAAAGGGCTAGTAAGCCAAGTGGAGTAGTCCCTATAGAGGAGATGAACCTGGTTCTTTAAGATAAATGTGAGGATGTGGAAGTACCCACACCTAGTGTCAAAAAGAGAAAGACTTCTCAAACAAATTCTCAAGAAATAGAGGCTGAGCTAGAGGGCTCAGTTATGTCTAAAAGAACCAGGTCTACCAAATGGAGCAAGAAGGCTCAAATAGTAGAAGAAAATAGCTAAGGATGTTGAGATAGAAAGTCTGAAGAAACGGTTAGCTGAATTAGAGGCTGAGAGAGACTCTCTCAAGGGTGAGCTTGCAAAGTAGAAAGAGAAGAAGGACGGTATTCTTCAAGATATATTGAAGCTGCTTCAATCTAAGAACCAAGAACCTGGTCCTTCCAGTCCTAAATCTTTCCTAGCCCAGTTGTAACTAGTGACCCAAGTGGGATTTCACTATTTCTTGCTCATGGATTTATGTTTTCATTTCTTCTTATGCTTTGTGGTAGGATCTTATCAATCAATGAAATTCACTGCTTTTGCTCTAATTGTTTATTAATATTTCTTAGATGGATAATATCCTTAGATTGGTATTGAGAAAATTGAATCCATGATTGCATTTGAAGTAGCCCCAGTTAGGGTTGTTCTAAACCGAACCAAAATCATTAACCGAATCAAACCGATATCTTATTGGCTTATTGGTATCGGATTATCGAGGTATTGGATGGTGAACGGATTGAGATTTATAATTAACGACTTAACAGTTCGGGGGCGGATTAGTCAATTTTCTTATTGGGTAAACTATTAACCCGTTCATAATTTTTATATTTACACTTTTACCCATATGTATAAAAAGTAATATTTAAACCCTAAATGGCTAAATCCATAATTTCTATTTTCTAATTCTCAATTGTCTGTAGCCACCCGAGGCAGAGAAGTTGTCAGTCTCGTCTCTCTCTTGAACTGAAAATTAAGAAGTTAAAAAATCAAAATCTCAATGATTAATATGTGTATGTCTGTATGAGTAGTCTTGATGGTATTAAAAATTTGGTTAATATGTGTATGACAGTATGAGTAGAGTCTTGAAGACTCTTCAATTAAAAAATACCATTTGGTTAGATCTTAGATGGTATTAAAAATTTGGTATTAATTTGAAACTGTTTGGTATTGATTGAATGATTGTGCAAATATTTCTATTTGGTTTAGCCGATAAGCCGTCCCATAACTGCCCGATAATTGTTAATCCGATACCAATCTATCCGTTGTCTTATTAGATGGCTAGCGGATTACTATATTTATAATTCGATAACCGTTAAGCCGAACCGTTAAGCATAATTATCTGCCCGATAAACACCCCTAGCCCTAATGGCCATGAGTGATATATGTTAAAATCTAGTTACTTAACTTAATTATGAAACTTTTTGATGATGCCCAAAACAGGAAGATAAGGTGTGCTTTTGCATTGGAATGTGATGTTTATAACTTAATAAACCTGGTCCTTGATGATTTATGACTTTAGATGGAAAGTGTTATGACATTGTGTTTGATGTTGAGTTGAGCTGAAACAGGTTCCATGCTTTTGAAAAGCACAAAGTTTGTCATCATAAAAGAATGAGGAATTTGTTGACCTGAGCGATTTTGGTTTTGATGAGTGACAAAGGAACACATGCATGAACTAGGTCCATAGACAGAGTACACAGGTGATGGACAGAATCAAGAAAAAGGCATGTATGTGAAAGAGATAAGTATAAGTGGTTATTTCTGGTAATCCCTAAACAAAAAGGTTGCATATTTGATAAGGAGCAGGACTCCTTACTTGAAGAGAACTCTATCCAAGATAAGGGAGGAGTTAGGAGTTGAAAATAACTAGAACTCTTCCACTAAGAAAGAGTAAAGCATTAGAACTCTAGTTAATCGTTATTCTATAACTCTATAAAGATTAAATGTGTTCTCTTTTACAGGTGATACACACATACTTAAGTTAAGAAAGAATTGAGAGCAAAATAGCAAAGCATTTTGTGAGCAATTCCTGTGAGTTTAAGAGTGCGATCCCAAAGCTACATGAACCAGATTGAAGAACCAATTCCATAAAGAGTTTTATGCGTCTTTCTTAATTTCTAGTTCAAAGTGTAGCAGACATTTTGGGTTGTACCTTTTATCTTTCTTAGAAGCAAATTGTACTAGATACCTGAGTTGTATCAGCCGAGTTAGAGTTAACTTGAAGTAGTCACAATAACCTGTGGCGTGTTGCTACAAGGGTTAGAGTTAATCCTGAGGTTTGCAAGAGGTTGTAAACTCGAGTTGTATTTTTCAAGTTAGAATTAACTTAAAGTAGTCGCAACAGCCTGTGGCATGTTGCTATAAAGTTTAGATTTAATATTTAGGTTTGCAAGAGTTTTTAAACTTTGTTGTTCGCTCAGAGTTGCAGTGAAGTGTTTGGAGAATATCCTACTGGATAGTAGGTCGTGGTTTTTTCATCTTTTGAGCTGGGTGTTTTTCACGTAAAAATCCATTATTTTCTTTGCTTTTGCGTTATTGATTTCATAATTGTAGTGTAAGGAACGCATAGAAGAACCAGGTCCTTCGATAATCTAGTGCATGCAAAAATTAAACACCACACAAATCACCTCTCCTCTTGTGTGGTATTGAAGTATAAAATATCAACACCCAAAATCAGTCCAAAATCATTTATTAAGCTAAGTTGAGTATATTCGACATAACAAACAAGCAAAAAATGGCAAAATGCCAGCAAAGTAACATTAAAACATATACAAATATGACCAACATCACCACCCCACCAGTAAATCTTTGCTCGTTCTCGAGCAACCTAAACTTTACAACTTCAACCACACAATTCAAGGGACCACATCATGAGAACATATAACAACTAAGCACACTACACCTATTACTATGGTTGATACTAACAATTAAGCTCTAGTATATGTACTTTCCACATACTTTCCACTTTTTCATGCCAAACGTATTCTATATGCTCATGATAATCCTAGCCTCAAAAATTGACTCAATGTCACAAAACACCCATGGCTTGAATAGAGGCTATCCTTCCAGGCCGTTTCATTTAGCGCTCCAGGCATCCCATGGTGCCTCAGGTGGGCGTGGCCCTCAGATGCATTATTTCGACCAGCTAGCCTACAATGCACCACCAGCTCCTATTAGTGCACCTCCACTCAAAAGTTATCAGGGTGGTTATTCAGGTCAACAGGGTCAGTTTCAGGGTCAGCAGTCACAGCAGTCGAAGTTATGATATACTTGTGGTGATTCGAGGCACATTGCTAGATTTTGCCTTTGGGCAACGGGCAACTCACAAAATCAGAGTTCTCGTGCCATGGTTCCGGCACCAGTTGTTGCACCACCTGCTCAGCCAGCCAGAGGCAGGGGTCAGGCAGCCAGAGGTAGAGGCCAGACAGTTAGAGGTGGAGGTCAGGCCGTTAGAGGTGGAGACCAGCCAGCTAGAGGCCGTCCCAAGGACGTAGTTCAGGGTGGTGGGGCCCAGCCGCGATGTTATGCCTTCCCAGCCAGGTCTGAGGCTAAGTCATCTGATGCTGTTATCACAGGTACTGTTTCAGTTTGCAGTAGAGATGCTTCAGTTATATTTGATTAGGGATCTACTTACTCCTATGTGTCATCCTATTTTTCTTCCTATTTGGTTGTGCCCCATGATTCTTTGAGTGCCCCTGTGTATGTGTCCACACCAGTGGGAGATGCTATTATTGTAGATCGTGTTTATCATTCGTGTGTGGTCACCATTGGGAGTCTTAAGACTCGTGTAGATCTTCTACTTCTTGATATGGTTGATTTTGATGTCATACTGGGTATGGATTGTCTGTCACCTTATCACGCTATATTATATTGTCACGCCAAGACAGTGACATTATCCTTGTAGAGGTTGCCTCGATTAGAGTGGAGAGGGAATCATGGCCATTCTACCAACAGAGTTATCTCTTATGTGAAGGCTCGACATATGGTCGAGAAGGGATGTCTAGCTTATTTGGCTTATGTCCGCGATTCTAGTGCGGAGGTTTCTTCCATAGGTTCGGTGCCGGTTGTTCATGAGTTTTCAGAGGCGTTTCCTGCAGACCTGCCGAGGATGCCACCCGAAAGGGATATTGATTTCTGCATTGATTTGGCTTCGGGCACTCGGCCTATTTCCATTCCGCCGTATCGCATGGCCCCGCCAGAGTTGAAAGAATTGAAGGAGCAGTTGCAAGATTTGCTTGATAAGGGCTTCATTAGGCCTAATGTCTCGCCTTGGGGTGCACCTGTATTGTTTGTGAAGAAGAAAGATAAATCGATGAGGATGTGTATAGATTATCGGCAGTTGAACAAAGCCACGATAAAAAAACAAATATCCATTGCTTGAGGATTGATGATTTATTGATCAGCTTCAGGGTGCCAAGGTGTTTTCAAAAATTGATTTGAGATCTGGCTACCATCAGTTGAGGATTATGGCATCTGATGTTCCTAAGACAACCTTTCAGACTCGGTATGGGCATTATGAGTTTCTAATGATGTCATTTGGGCTGACAAACACCCCAACAACATTCATGGATTTGATGAACTGGGTGTTCAAACCCTACCTAGATTCCTTTGTGGTTGTGTTTATTGATGATATCTTGATCTACTCCCACAGTCGAGAGGAGCATGAGCAGCACCTTCGGGTCCTTCTTCAGACTCTGAAAGACAGCCAGTTATATGCTAAGTTCTCAAACTGCGAGTTTTGGTTGAGTTCAGTTACCTTATTAGGTCATGTTGTATCAGCAAAGGGTATTCACGTGGATCCTAAGAAGATTGAGGCAGTTCAGGACTGGCCTAGACCCACATCAGCTATAAAATATCCGTAGTTTCCTGGGTTTGGCGGGCTATTACCGTCAATTTGTGGAGGGGTTTTCATCCATAGCAACCCCGTTGACCAGATTGACCCAGAAGGGTGCCCTGTTTAGGTGGTCAGATGAGTGTGAAGCGAGATTTCAGAAGCTTAAGACTGCTTTGACTACGGCACCGGTATTGGTGTTACCCACAGGTTCAGGATCTTATACAGTATATTGTGATGCATCTCGTATTGGTCTGGGTGCGGTATTGATGCAGGGTGGCAAGGTTATTACATATGCTTCGCGACAACTGAAGGTTGACGAGAAGAATTACCATGTTCATGACCTAGAGCTGGCAACCATTGTTCACGCGCTGAAGATTGGGAGGCACTATCTTTACGGCGTGCCATGTGAGGTATTCACTGATCATCGGAGTTTGCAGTATTTGTTCAAGCACAAGGAACTCTATTTGAGGTAGAAAAGGTGGCTGGAGCTATTAAAAGGCTATGATATCACCATATTGTATCATCCTGGGAAGGCCAACGTGGTGGCCGACGCTTTGAGTAGGAAGTCAGTCAGTGTGGGTAGCCTTGCATATATTCCAATTGGGGAAGACCGCTTGCATTGGATGTTCAGGCCTTGGCCAACCAATTCATGAGGTTAGATATTTCTGAGCCTAGCCGTGCTCTAGCTTGTACATTGCTCGGTCTTCTTTGTTTGAGCACATCAGAGATCGACAGGATGACGATTCTCATTTACTTGTCCTTAGAGACACAGTGCGGCACGAGTGTGCCAAGTAGGTTACTGTTGGAGCTGATGAAGTTTTGAGGATGTAGGGTCGTATTTGTGTGCCTAATATGGATGGACTTCGTGAGTTGATCCTTTAGGAGTCCCACAGTTCCCGGTATTCTATTCATCCGGGCACGTCCAAGATGTATCAGGACATGAGGCAACATTATTAGTGGAGTCAAATAAAGAAAGACATAGTTGCCTATGTAGCTCGGTGCCTAAATTGCCAGTAGGTAAAGTGTGAGTATCAGAGACTTGGTAGTTTAATTCAGAGGTTAGATATTCCTGAGTGGAAGTGGGAGCGTATCACTATGGACTTTGTTGTTGGACTCCCACGGACTCAGAGGAAGTTCGATGCAGTTTGGGTCATTGTGGACAGGCTGACTAAGTCAGCTCATTTCATTCCCATGGCAGTTACCTATTCCTCGGAGCGGTTGGCAGAGATTTATATTCGTGAGATCGTCCGTCTTCATGGTGTGCCAGTGTGTATCATTTCTGATCGAGGTACGCAGTTTACCTCGCACTTTTGGAGGGCAGTTCAGCGTAAGATGGGTACGCGGGTTGAGTTGAGCATAACATTTCATCCTCAAACGGACAGGCAGTCCGAGCGTACTATTCAGATCTTAGAGGATATGCTCCGCGTTTGTGTTATTATCTTTGGATATTCTTGGGATCAGTTTTTGCCGTTAGCGGAGTTTGCCTACAATAACAGCTACCGGTCGAGCATTCATATGGCTCCCTATGAGGCATTATATGGTAGATGGTGTAGGTCGCCAGTTGGGTAGTGTGAGCTGGGGGAGGCTCGGTTATTGGGCACAGATTTAGTACAGGATGCCTTGGATAAGGTCAAGATTATTCAGGATCGACTTCGCACAGCTCAGTCCAGACTGAAGAGTTATACCGACCGTAGAGTTCGTGATGTTTCACTCATGGTCGGAGAGAGAGTGTTACTTTGGGTATCACCCATGAAGGGTGTAATGAGGTTCAGAAAGAAGGGCAAGTTGAGCCCTAGGTATATCGGACCTTTTGAGATTCTGGAGAGAGTGGGAGATGTGGCTTACAGGCTTGCGTTGCCACCCAGTTTAGCAGTTGTTCATCCGATATTCCATGTGTCCATGCTTTGAAAGTATCACGGTGATCCGTCCCATGTATTAGATTTCAGCTCTGTCCAATTGGACAAGGATTTGACTTACAAGGAGGAGCCGGTGGTAATTCTAGCCCGGCAAGTCCGCCAGTTGAGATCAAAGAGTTACCCTTCAGTTCGAGTGCAGTGGAGCGGTCAGCCTATTGAGGCAGCTACTTGGGAGTCCGAGTCCGATATGCGGAGTAGATATCCCCACCTTTTCACCAGCCCAGGTACTTTTCTATGTCCGTTCGAGGACGAACGGTTGTTTTAGAGATGGAGAATGTGAAGACTCAAAAGGTCATCTTATGTTTTTGAATTCGAATCTGCGCACCTTAAGCCTTAAAAAATCTTATTTTTACCCTCCTCGATTTGCGTGCGCAGCTCGAGCAGGTTTCCGGAAAGCTTTTATGTTGAAAACTAATGAAAATAAGAATTTTTCCCTTAAAAGTTGATTTTAGTTGACGTCGGTCAATATGTTTGGTAAACGGGCCCGGATCCGTGCTTTGATGGTTCCGGTAGGTCCGTATCGAATTATAGGACCTGGGCGTACGCCCGGAATCGAATTCGGAGGTCCTTAGCTTGAGTTATGAATTTTTGATGAAAATTAAAAGTTCAAAAATTATTTGGTTTTAAGAATTGATTGATATTTGGCATTGTTAGTATCGGGTCCGTATTTTTATTCTGGAGCCCGGTACAGGTTCATTATGATATTTAAGACATGTTCGTGAAATTTGGTGAGAAATGGAGTTGATTTGACGTAATTCGGACGTCCAGTTGAGAAAGTAGAAATTTTAAAGTGTTCTTGATAATTTCATTTAATTTGGTGCTAAATTTAGAGTTCTAGGTATTATTTTAGCGATTTGATCGCGCGAGCAGGTCCGTATGATATTTTTAGACTTGCGTGCATATTTGGTTTGGAGCCCCGAGGGCTTGGGTGCCATTCGGGCGATGCGCGAGTTGAGCTAAAACCTTAACAAGGCTGCTGGTGCACCAAATCTGGTGTGCTCACACCAGCGAGCCTTCGATCGCAGGTGCGAGCGATAGCCCCGCAGATGCGACCCAGGCCTGGACTTCATTTTTCCGCAGATGCGAACTCTTCTCTATATGAGCGAGACCGCAGAAGAGGAACCTTGTCCGCAGGTACGGCCCCAGTTGGCCCAATCCTTTTCCGCAGAAGCGCACATCCTGTCCCCACATGCGGATGCGTAGGTGTGACCAAAGCACCGCAGGTGCGAAGGTCGCTGTGCAGTGAGCATTTAATTTGGATTCCAGCCATTTTTCTTCTCGTTTTCAAAAGGATAGGAGGCCTAGGGCGATTTTTCAAAGACATTTTCTTCCCCAAATCATAGGTAAGTGTTCCTTAACTTGTTACTTTCAATCTTTTACTTCATTTTACTAGAATTCAATCTAAAATCTAGAGTTTTCATGGTAGAATTAGGGGTTAGGGTAGAAACTAGGGATTTCGGGAATTACGGGATTTAGACCTCGATTTGAGGTCGAATTCCAAAACTAACTACATATTCGGGCACGGGGGTAAATGGGTAAGAGGATTTTGGTCCGAACCTCGAGTGTTGACCAAGCGGGCTCGGGGTCAATTTTTTTGACTATTTGGAGGAAAGTTTTGGAAATTTAATTTATGAAATATAATTGATTCCTTTAGTAATATTTGATATTAATGAGTCATTTTTGAATAGATACGAGTGGTTTAGAGGTGAATTCCAAAGGAAAAGCTGTGATTGAGAATTAAGTGGTCTTCGGAGCGAGGTAAGTATTGTGTCTAACTTTGACTTGAGGAAATAGATATTGTGTGGGTATTTACTACGTGTTTTGTTGTTGAATACGACATATAGTTGAGGTGACGAGCATCTATACGTTGTGCTCGAGTCGTAGTATGCGAGTAAAATTCCATTTCTTGCAAATTGTAGTCTTAAATCTTGTTATCCATGCTAATTATTGTTGTTGAAATGTTAGGAGACTTGTATCCGGTTCCACCAAGGTCGATAATATTGTGAATATTGATTCGAGGTCGAGATGTTAAATTGTGGAAGTAATAATTGATGAAATATTGATTTCTTGTGAAACTTCTCTTTATCCGTTGTTATTGATTTTGTGAATTATGAGGAAGAGTGTAAAGCATGAAGGGTGATGCCGTGCATAATTTAATTATATTGTGAGAAAGAGTGTAAAGCACAAAGGGTGATGTCGTGCATAATTTAATTATATTGTGAGGAAGAGTATAAAGCATGAAGGGTGATGCCGTACATAAATTATTTATATTGTGAGGAAGAGAGTAAAAGCACGAAGGGTGATACCGTGCAGTCTTATTTGTTACTTGGTGAGGTTGAGAGTAAAAGCACGAAGGGTGATGCCGTGCAGTTTTTCTTTGCTATTTTAATTGCTCAATTCGTTTAAGGATTTTCTTTTTAATTCCGTCTTTTAATTATTCTCATTCTTTATGTTTTATTCCCCATTGTATGTCCCCTTCCTATTATTTCTGTATTATTTCTTTATTTACTGTTGTTGCCACTAGCATGATTATATTGTTCAGGTTATATGTGGGTGTCTTGTCCTAGCATCGTCACTACTTCACCGAGGATAGGCTCGACACATACCAGTACATGGGGTCGGTTGTACTGATGCTGCACTCTGCACTTTCTGTGCAGATTTTGATACCAGCTCAGGTTGATCGAGATTTGCTACTGGTCCGCTGTCTGGAGACTCAAGGTAGATCTGTCGGTGTTCACAGACCTTGAAGTCCCCGTCTATCTTTTATGTCCTACTTTTTTCTTTCATTCAGACAATTGTATTTCTTTCAGACTATTACTTGTCGTAAATTCTAGAATGCTCATGAATGGTGACACCAGATCCGGGTGGTAGTAGTTAATACAATTTTATGATATTTCACACTTATTATATTCCATCTTAGTTAATTATTTTTTATTACTGAATGAAAATAAGAAATTGGTTAATGATTCTCTAACGTTGGCTTGCCTAGCAATTGAAATGTTAGGCGCCATCACGGTCCCGTCGGTGAGAAATTTCGGGTCGTGACAGTTATCTACAAAATATTCAAACTTACTTGTTACATTACAGAAAAGTAATTATGCCTTTCATGCCAAAATTGCTTTACTGTTTGTGACTTTCTGAGTTTCACCCTTAAAAGCAGCGGTCAATGTCAAATTAATATGCTTTTGGTTTATTTGGTTAGTTTTGTTGATTTACTTTTATCGTATAGGATATCTATGGATAATGGTGATAAAAGTTGGATGAATCTTCTGAGATAGACGGATGGGTATATCCGTGGAGTAAATAATTTTCTTGATAAGGCATTTGAACGAGCCGCCCAAGGAAATAAAATATTATGCCCTTGCAAAAAGTGCATGAATCGCTATTGGTATTATAGAAATATGGTGGAGGATCATTTGGTTTTTCATGGATTTGTTGATGGTTATACCAAATGGATTTTCCACGGGGAAGAATTTTCCTCTAGAAATACACCTCATACAAGCAATGATGATGACGGTTCCACTATGCGTGACAATATTGATGGACTACTTCAAGATACATTTAGAAATATAGAAAGTCAGGCAGGGGATGAAGAAGGAGTTGGGGAAAGACTATCTGAAGATGCAAAGAAGTTTTTCAAATTGCTGGAGGACGGAAAACAAAAGTTATATCCGGGGTGTGAAAATTTTAGTAAATTGAGTTTCACTATTCGATTGTACTTGCTTAAATCCTTGCATGGGTTGAGTAATGTGGCTTTTTCTGATTTGTTAGAGTTGATAAAAGTGGCATTTTCCTTTGCTCAAGTACCAGAATCTTTCAACAAGGCTAGAAACATGATAAAATATTTGGGTCTTCATTATGAAAAAATACATGCATGCCCTAATGATTGCATGTTATTTTGGAAAGAAAATGCGAATGCAGATAATTTCTCTATTTGTGGGTCTTCAAGATGGAAGAGTGTTGGTCCTTTGACTAAAGCAAGCTCTAAAATCCCTACAAAGGTTTTAAGGTACTTTATTTTAAAGCCTAGGCTTCAGATGATATTCACGTGTCCTGAAACGGTTGCTGCAATGAGATGGCATGCTAATGAACGACCTAATGATGGGGATATAAGACATCCTGCTGATAGGGAAGCTTGGAAGACTTTTGATTCTTTGCACCCAGACTTCTCTAGAGATCCTCGCAATGTTAGATTGGGTCTTTCAAGTGATGGTTTCAACCCGTTTCGGACCATGAGCATTTCTCATAGCACGTGGCCTGTTATGTTAATGAACTATAATTTATCACCGTGGATTTGCATGAAGCCAGAGTATATAATATTGTCTATGGTCATTCTAGGTCCATCATCTCCAGTAAATGATATAGATGTGTACATACGACCATTAATTGAAGAATTGAAGGAACTATGGGAAACTGGGATAGACACATTTGATGCTGAAACCAACCAAACTTTCCGAATGCGTGCTGCCTTATTGTGGACAGTTAGTGACTTTCTAACATTAGCAATGCTTTCATGATGGAGCACTAAGGGGAGATTGGCATGCCCTACTTGCAATTATGACACGTGTTCTCAATATCACAAACATAGTCATAAGATGTGTTACTTGGTTCATCGAAGAGTTTTTCCTCGTGATCATCCATTCCGAAGAGATAAGAAGTCTTTTGATGGTAAGGAGGAGCATAGACCTGCACCTGCTCCTTTGTCGGGTGAAAAAGTGTTTGAAGAGCTGCTTGAATTCAACAATATCTTTGGAAAGAGCACTAAAAAAAGGCCTCGGAGTGATAAGGGTCTGTGGAAAAATAGATCCATTTTTTTTGAATTGCCATATTAGGTGCATAACAAATTGAGGCACAATCTTGATGTGATGCACATCGAGAAAAATATATGTGATAGTTTTCTTGGGACTTTATTAGAAATAGATGAAAAATCAAAGGATCATGAAAAATCTTGCTATGACTTACAAGAAATGGGGATACGAAAGGAGCTACAACCAAGAATAAATAATAATGGACATTATATTTTATTTTGTATACTCTATATCTATAACCAAGTTAGACATTATTGAGAAACGTTTATTTTGTACTGTCATGAAAAATGCTAAATTACCAAAAGGGTGTGCTTCGAATATTTCAGAACGCATGCAAGTGAAGGAGATAAAAATATCAGGGTACAAGAGTCATGACGCTCATTTTATAATGCATTATTTGCTCCAGGTTGCTATTAGAAAAGTGTTGCCCAAGAATGTTTCATTGGCCTTGATTAGGTTGGGAATTCTTTTTAGAACTATATGTAGTAAGGTCATAAGGCGAAGAGATTTTGAAACAATGCAGTCTGAAATTGTTGAAATAACGTGCGAGCTTGAAAAGATTTTCCATCCAACATTTTTTGACATAATGCCACATTTGCCTATTCATTTGGTGAATGAAATTAAGCCTGGGGGTCCGGCTCATCTCCGTTGGATGTATCCCATTGAGAGGAACCTATGTAAGTACAAGGCATTTATACGTAATCGATCTAGTGCAGAAGCCTCAATAGCAGAGGGGTTCTTGGCCGATGAGTGCTTGACTTTTTGTTCGAGATATCTACATGATGGTGTGAAGACAAAATTTAGTAGGTACCAAACTGTGGATGATGAGTGCTCTCAAAATTTGTCACCTATATTCCCTAATATAGGCCATCCAATTAGAAGTAATAAAAAAAATATTTTTCTCATGGATTCATAGTTATGCTTTGAAGCACATCGATATGTTCTGTTCCATACTGGAGATGAACAAATGGAAAAGTTTATCGAGTAAGATAAATTATATAAATATTTATTTATATTTATATAATTGTTTTATAATATGATTAAACTTGAAATGTTCTTGATTGCAGGGAACATAAGAATTTAATTGTTAATTATAGTAGATCAAATACATGGGTAAGAGCGAGGGATCATAGTGGGGAATTTAGCAATTGGTTTAAAGAGAAAGTTAAAAATATTGTAGTGCTAGATTATTTAATATGGCTACCCAAAGGACCTAATATGGTAGCCAAAAGATATAGGACATATTTTATTAATGAATATCGATTTCATATCAAAGAACGGGATTCCCGATACAAGACTCAAAATAGCGGAGTGACTTTATCGGCAACAACAGATAGTTTTGCTAGTGCTAGGGACCAAAATTCCATCGATGGTGAGGTTATCTATTATGGAGCGATTCAGGATATCATTGAGATTGATTATTGGAGTTGTTTTAGTGTTGTACTGTTTAGATGTGATTGGTTTCGTAATAAAATAGATGATTATGGGTTAACTTGGGTGTACTTCAATAGATTATGCAGTACATATGACCCTTTTGTGTTGGCATCACAAGTGTATTAAATTTTTTATGTGGAGGATCCAATTGAGAAAGATGTTTATTATACGAGGAGCAAAGTACCTGTTGATTTGTATGATCTGGAGGAAGAGAACTGTCCCAATATTGGAGACACATTTTGGAGGGAACCTAATAATGACATTGGTTCCTCATCTAGATTACTTGATGTTGACATTAGATGGTCAAGAGAAGATGTACCCGTTGATATCATTGATATTCCATCTAATGCACAAAATTCACATGATACAATTGTGGAAACATCGGAAGAGGAGGATGGGTTTGATGATACTGATTGGGACTGGGTGAAAGCAGATGATTAAATAAGAAAATTCTAAAATTCTTTTAAGTATATTCTTTTTTGAGTGAGTGATAATGCCTTTTTTTAATAAATATTTTGTGATCATTGTTTGAGCTGCAACTTAACAGCATAATTGCAGCAACTAAAAGTTGAAATTTAGGTTGTTTCTGATCAGTTTTCTGCCGCAACTTTGGCAGCAAATCTGCATAGGTGAGCTCTCAAGTTAGCCGTTGTTTGGTTTAAGTGTTCTGCACAGCCGAGCCACAAAATTTCTGCGCTGTTTGTTTCTCTGTTATCTGCTGAGAATCTGCATAATTTTAGACTGGTGAGGATAAGATTAAATTTAACTAATATACAGAAGAGAACAAATGGATATGGACTTTTATTTCTTTTCAACTAAAGAATCCTATCTGCCATTAAGACAATCAAAGATATAAGAACAACTTCCTTTTCTCTTTTAATTTCCATATGAGACATCTTGGAAATTTGAAAGGGAAAATGTCTTGACGATTAGTTCATTACCTATTTTTTTGTTGTTGCTTTTGCTAACCTATATTGTGTTTTCTTTTCAGAATCTGAAAAATATTTGAATAGTCATGAATCAAGAAGGGTGATCAAGCAAAAATAAGAAAATATCCAACCGCATTCCAGCTGGATCACTTGCATCTTTGCGAAAGCAAAGGGTTTCGTCGTTGACAACAAAAAGAACCTTCCAAGCTACAAGGTCAAATGAAAATGAAGAACGACAATCAGAAGGTGGATTACCTTCATCTTTGCGAAACCAACAGGTTTCGTTGTTGACAACAAAAATAGTCTTGAAAGCTATAAGGTCAAATGCAAATGAATAACGACAATCCGAAGGTGGATCTCAATTGCAAGAACAAGTGCAGCAAGTGCCACAGAATTCCACCGCTTCAGCAGCACAAGGAGTACATGAACAAGTGCAACAAGCAAATATGGATTCCATCACTCCTGCATCACAGGGAGTACATGAACGATCTGATGATTCTACCAATCATGAAGCAATTGAACAATTTGAGCAACAAGGCAAATATATATAAATTCTTTTTTATATATATATTTATATATATATAAATATATATAAATTTGAGGAGCATGTCCGAAATGTGATTTGGAGGTCCGTAGTAGAATTAGGCTTGAATTGGCGAAAGTTTAAATTTTGGCGATTTTGGCCGGCAGTAAAAATTTTGATATCGAGGTCGTATTGGATTCGGGAAGTTGGAATAGGTTCGTGGTGTCATTTTCGACTTGTGTGTAAAATGTTAGGTCAATCGGATGTGGTTTGACAGGTTTCGGTGTCGTTTGTGGAAGATGAAAGTTTAGAAGTCCTTTAGGCTTGAATCCGGGTGGAATTGGTGTTTTTTGATGTTGTCTTGAGTGATTCGAATGTTTGACTAAGTTTGCATGGGGTTTCATGACTTGTTGGTATGATCGATTGAGGTCCCGGAGGTCTCGGGGTGATTTTGGGTAGTTAACGGCTTGATGGGAGTTAAGGAAATGCAGCTGAAACTGTTGCTACTGGTATAACCACACCTGCGGAGTGGAAACCGCAGGACCGAGTCCGCAGAAGCGAAGAAGGAGTCGCAGATGCAGCCAAGAAGGAGATGGGCAAGAGCCGTAGGTGCAAAGAGTTTCCCGCACCTGCAAGGGTTGCAGATGCGGGAAGCTGGGCGTAAGCGCAAAGGATGGTCGTAGGTGCGATGGATTCTTGCACCTGTGATAGGCGCAAATGCGGTCTTAGGGCCGCAGGAGCGAGGTCAGGAGTTTTAAGTGAAATTTGCACCTGCGATGAAATTTCTGCAGGTGCGGCATCGCAGAAGCGACAAGAGAACCGCAAGTGCAGTATTTCTAGGCAGCAAAAACACCAGCTCGAGGGTTGGACTTTCATTTTCGATTTTAACTTGAGAAGCTCGGGAGAGAGGTGATGTTTTGAGGAATTGCAAGGAAAATGTTAGGGTAAGTAATACTAACCCGGATTGATCTAAATTTCGTGAATCTATGGCTTTCTTCATCAGCTAATTAGGGATTTGAGTTGGAAATTGGGGGTTTAGGGCTTGGGAATTGGAGAGTGAACTTTGGGGTTTTGGAGGGACAACTGAGGTCGGACGTTTATAAATTTGGTATGGTTAGACTTGTGAGTGAATGGGCTTTCTGGTTTTGTGACTTTCGTCGGGTTTCGAGACGTGGGCATGGGGGGATGGGTTGAGCCGATTTCAGATTTTGGGCTATATGTTAGTAGTTTTCTTATGGAATTGATCCTTTTAACCAATATTGATTATCTTGTACTGCTTATGGCTAGATTCGGAGTGTTTGGAGATTGATTCGAGTGGCAAAGGCATTGCGGAGTAGGATCTTTGCGCGTTTGAGGTAAGTAACGGTTTTAAATCTGGTTTTGAGGGTATGAAACCCCGAGGATTGGTATGATGCGAGTGTTTGGTTGTGACGCACATGCTAGGTGACGGGCGTGTGAGCGTGCACCATGAAGGATTGTGACTTGGTCTGTCCCGTGAGACTGTAAAGTCGAATAGCCATTGTTATTACTTATTTCTCCTTGCCTTTGAGCAATTGACTGCCTTTCATGTTAGAAACTATACTTAGGCCTTATGATATCACTGTTGGGACCCGTAGCGGTCGTATACTTGTTGAATTGACTGCTAATTATTGTCTTGTACTTAGTCACAGTCTTACTTGTGTGTTATATCTATGTTCCCTCTCATTTCTTGTTGATACTTGTTGTATTCTCTGTTTGGGCCGATTATCATGATATTCTGTGAGCCCGAGGGACTGGAGAGGTTAGTAACTGAGATAGGGCCTAGGTGTCGAGATGCGAACTATGTGAGGGTATATGGATTGGGTTGCACGCCACAACAAGCCTTATGGCTATTTATGGACCGTGGACCGGGTTGTACGCCGCAACGAGCTGTATGGCTACTTATATGATTAGGTAGGGCTGCACATCGCAGAGATATAGCGCTTGGGCTGGAAGGAGCACCTCCGATGTCTGTACATCCCCCAGTGAGTGCAGGTACCTATTGAGAGTGTGTATTGAGGGCTGAGAGCCGAGAGTATGAGCCGATGAGATGAGTTGAGTGACTTTTGCCTTGAGAGGTTGTACTTGCTTTTAGTTATTGTTGCACTTAGTTGCTATCTGATGTTGTTGTTAAATTTCTGGAAGATTCATATCTGTTTTACTTGAGCTCGAACTAATTTGACTTACACCACCGGATTTGAAAACATGTTCACTTTTACTGAAAGTTTTTGAAATGAACTGTATTTTTATAGCTCGTCACTGCTTCTCAGTTCCTTATTTAATTATGTTACTTGCTGAGTTAGTTGTACTCATGCTACACCCCTGCACTTCATGTGCAGATCCATGTGTGTAAAGTTCTGGCAGTCGCTGAGTTCGTGCGCGAGCTGATTATCGGAGACTTACTATAACGACCCGACTTGTCGTTTTAAGAATTTACGTTACGTTCCATTGCTTAAGGTGTCTAGCATCTTTGAAATATGTATTATGAATTGCAAGGGTGGTCAAGTTTGGTTTTCGGATGATTTAGGATTTAATTGAAAGAACAATTCTTGTTTTGGAAGCTTAAGTTAAAATAATTGACCGGATGATGAATTATATGTAAACGACCCCAAAATGGAGTTTTGATGATACCAATAGCTCCGTATGGTGATTTTGGACTTAGGAGCGTATCCGAAAATATTTTTGGAAGTCCGTAGTAAAAATTTGCTTGAAATGGCAAAAGTTGAATTTTTGGAAAGTTAGACCGGGGAGTTGACTTTTTGATATCGGAGTCGGAATTCAGTTCTGAAAATTTTTATAGATCTGTTATGTCATTTATGACTTGTGTGCATATTTTTAGATCAATTGGAATTGATTTGATACGGTTCGGCATAAAATATAGAAGTTGGATGATTTGAAAACTCATAATTCGATTCGATGCGCGATTCGTAATTTCAGTGTTGTTTGGCATTGTTTGAAGCCTCAACTATGTTCGTATTGTGTTTTGGGACATGTTGGTTTATTTGGTTAAGGTCACGAGGGCCTCGGGTGGATTTCGGAAGGTTAACGAAATGGATTTCGGACAAAAGGAGCTGCTGGAATTTTCATGCTGCAGAAGCTGCTTTTGGACAGCAACTGGTATAATCACAGAGTCGATTTTGGAAGCTTATATCTTGAAATTTATAAGGAATCTAAAAAATTTCAAAACATAAAATTTGTATCCCTTTGATTCTAGTTTGTAGAAAGTTAAACCATTCATCATTTGGACATTTGTACAGAAAGTTATGATCGACTAAATGAAGACTGGTAAAGCAGTTTTGCCAGAAATATCTAATGCGTTGAGCCTACTTTGGAAGCTTATATCTCGTAATCTATAAGGAGTTGGACGATGAGAAAAACTTGAAAGTTATAGCCCTTTGTATCTAGTTTGCAGAAATCTAAACTGTTTGGCAGTTGGAGTTGATTACAAGAAGTTATAGTTGATATACTCTAGGCTATCGTGGAAGAGTTTGATATTATCAACATAAACATGTAATGATCCAAAGGTCCATTTTTAGTTCTAGAGATCAAAAATTGATTTCGAGACTTTTAGAATTTTGATAATAAATTATAGGAGTGATCTGGAAAGTTTGGTCTAATTTCATCAAGTCGCGATTGGGTTGTTAACGCAAAATATGAGTTAATTATTTAACGAGTGAAATTATAAATTCATTGAGCAAATGAGCTTCGAATTGAGTTTCGATTGAATGACTAGGTTCGTATTATTATTTGTTACTCATAGGAACAAGAATCGTCAAATTCCGAGTTCGTATGATGGAGTTAGAGCCTTTTTAGTGAAACCAATAACTGTTGGTGCAAGCAAATTTTGGTGTGGACTTTTAGTAACGGAAAATGAACTTTTAGTGACGGATGAGCAGAAACTTAAGGGCCATAAATGGCCATTTCCTTCATTTAGTTTTTGAATTTTTGGAGCACGGTTCTTGAGCGATTTTGAGGATTTCTTCACGACTTCGACTTGGGTAAGTGTCCTATATCCAAAAGTGATTATATTTCATAAATCCATGGTTATATTTATCATTTATTTCAGATTTAAATGGAAGAAATTAAAATATTTGTAAAACTTTTCAAGAATGAAAATTTTAGATTTGGAGGTCGAGTTGTTATCAGAATTTGATAAAATTGGTATGGGTGGACTCGTAATTGAATGGGTTGTCGGATTTTGTGAGTTTCGTCGGCTGGGCCCCACGAGCAATTTTTGAGTTAAATTTAGGATTTTGTTAGAAAATTAGTATTTTCATATGGAATTAATTCATATAAATAGTATTCACTGAATGAATTAATTTCGTTAGATTTGAGCTGTTTGGAGGTCAATTAAAGCAAGAAGGCGATTGTGAAATATCGGTCTAACTTCAAAAAGGTAAGTATCTTGTCTAACCTTGAGTGGGAGAAATTCCCCTTAGGCATTAAGTCTTATGTGAAATTTATGTAATTGAAAATCATGTACGCAAGGTGCCGAGTACGTACTTGATTTATATGTGCAAATTATATTGGTTAAAATCCTTAGACGCCTTTATATATTAAATTGGAAATTATTGGCACTTATTAAATCCTTTAATTGTCTTACCTAAATCCTTGTTTTGTTGGATTTATTTTTATATAATGATTTGGTGTGATTGCCACCTTGATTTTTATATGAAATATTATTTTGTTGAGTTGTTCACTCCCGGATATATTTGTTAAGATTTTGTGCACATTATGGTCGAGCCATGGGCTCTTTATTGTGAAAAAATAATGTATTGTTGATTTCTGTGGAAAGTTGTAATATTTGAGGGCTTTATGTGTAATTTGTGATATGTTGTAATATTTGAGCACTTGATGTGCAATTTGTGATATGTTGTAATATTTGAGCACTTGATGTGCAATTTGTGATATATTGTAATATTTCAACACTTGATGTGCAATTTGTGATATATTGTAGTATTTGAGTACTTGATGTGCAATTTGTGATATGTTGTAATATTTGAGCACTTGATGTGCAATTTGTGATATTTTGTGATATGTGAGCACTTGAGGTGCAAGTTGTATTATGCTGTGATATTTGGGCACTTGTGGTGTGATTTGTGAAATATTGTGATATTGATACGCATGCGGTGATATAAAGCCAGGGTGTTAAAATGCATGCGGTAAGATAAGGGTATCTTGAAATGCGTGGCTAGTAGGAGAACTACTAGAAGTCATGCGGTGTGATAAGGGTGGCTAAAACGCGGGATGTTATTTCGGAAAAAATAATTTCTTTAAAATTAAATGTGAAGGCTCCCGCGGTGATATAAGAAAATGAGATATTGTCAATTTATTTATGATTTGGGACTACGAGGCGGTACCTCGGGAGTGCCCTGTTGATATTTCTTTATTTATGTTCTTGTCTGGGGTGATTTTGTTTTATTTAATATGTAAATTCTTGTCTTCTTCCGTGATGTACTAGTTGACTTTATTATTATGTGTTTTGTGCTCCTAGTTGTATTGTGTTGGCTTTGGCTTTTTAGCACGAGACTCTGAAGAAGTATATTTCTGGTTTTGCTTACTGATTTTCGATGATTGAGTTGATTTAAGTAAAAGAAATTATTATTATGTTTTAAATTAAATAGTTTTATATCCAAATCAGTAGTTTATTTTATGCTTTAATTTAAGTGCAGTGTTATTTTCTACACCCAAATAATTTTTAAAATAAATTCATTTGTTTGTTGATTTCTTACTTGATTTAAAAATTTTAAACTCACTTTAGTGGAAATAAATTGATCATTTGGATCTTATATACATTGATATTATTGGCACGTGAGTTGTCCGTGTAGTTATGATAGAAATATGGGCACAAGGTGCCGTGGAAATATGGAAGTGGGTTGAGACCCGTATTTTTATGATTATAAAATGAGATGTCACAATGTGACTTTTATTTGAAGGAATTTTATACCAAAAATATTATTTGAAAGAATTATAGTTGAAAGAAATTTATTTGAAGGGAGTATATTCGAAATATATATTTATTTGACAAGGTTATATTCTAAGGATTTTTATTGAAAAACTTATATTTGAAAGATTTATACTTGAAGTACTTACATTGAAAAGACGGATATTTGAGGGACTTGATTGATTGGTTATATTTGTGTTCCTTATTCGTTTGAGCAATATTTATGGTGTTCTTGTTGCATTGTTGTTTACATCATTTATTTATTCTTGTTGCTATCATTGCCATTTGTTCCTATTATTATTACTGCTACACTGCACATGTTAATTGATTAGTGAGTGTCTTGACTGTACTTCGTCACTACTCCACCGAGGTTAGTCTTGATACTTACTGGGTACCGACCGTGGTATATTCATACTACACTTCTGCACATTTTTGTGCAGAGCCAGGTTTTGGAGATATCGGACTTGGACAGAGTTAGTGTGTTGATCGCAAGGATTCAGGGTAGAGTTGCTTGGTTGTCGCAGTCCCTTGGAGTCTTTTCATTTTATTGTACTGTTAATTATTATTCGAACAATATTATATATTCGATCCTTGAGATCATTTTATAAATTCAGTTAGAGCTCATGACCCAATATTACCAGTCTTGGGAGGTTTTTAAAATTATTTCTGCTATTAGTTTTGACACGTGTATTAAATTATATCTTTAAAAAAAAGGGCTTATATTGTAATTGTAATCGGCTTACCTAGTCTTAGAGACTAAGTGCCATCACGACGCTTGTGGTGGGATTTTGGGTCGTGACAAGTTGGTATCAGAGCTCTAGGTTCATATCTTCTACGAGTCACGAACGAGTTTAGTAGAGTCTTACAGATCTGTACGGAGACGTCTGTACTTATCTTCGAGAGGCTACAGAGCTAGTAGGAAAAATTTTCACTTCTTGCATTCCTTATTGTGCGGTATTTATTCAGCTTGAAGCATATATCTTATGTTCGTTTGCATCCACTCGTGCATGAAATTGCGCACTCGGTATCAACTATGAGTCAATGGTTCGTGATACTACAAAGGGGTTATAAGGGAGCCAGGGTTGCTCAACCATTGTTACCACATATCATCCAGATCGAGGATGCGGAAGTATTGAGAGATCATTCAGTTGTGCACATGGGGGTGCAGCAGGTTCTGACATATGGTTGATAAGTACGATCTTAAGAAGGTTTAATTAGTTGTCTAATTGTCACAGTCGTGGTAGGGTCATGAGATAGATTTAGTTCTGAAGATAGTTTGTGGTATTAGAGACTACGTGGTTCGTATGGGATTTCCATTTAGTGAAGGGTACATACTAGCAGTCAAGGCACTAGAGGAAGATAGTTTAACTGTCACGAGGATGACATGCGCCAAATAAATGACTTGAGGTGTCTTATGACTAGTGTCGTACGAGCGGTGAAGGTTAGTATTGTGGATCATCGGACGGTGTCCTATGGCTTCGCGCCAAGGTAAAGGAGCCCACTATCAACGATCAGATTGCGGGGCCATGTGTTATATGATGTTTTGCCTGAGACATATTTATGTGGTATTGAAAGGTTCTCCGAAACTTGTATATGATTAAGAGCTGATTTTTGTATGGGATGATTTTGGGACTTGTGGTATTCTCGCATCCTTAATAATTCTACATTTCAGTATCAATGGGGTCATGGAAACAATTTCAGAATACTCTGGGTGTTCCAATAAGTTCTTTTAATGCCCACCGGCAAGGGGTTCCTATAGTGGTTATTCCAGTAATCCGGCACAGACTCAGTGTGATCATCCGAACCTGCAGAGGGGTTGTTATGAGTGTGGTGATACTAGACACATCAAGAGAAATTGTCCCAGACTTGGGAGGGGTGGAGCACTCAAGCTACGAGCTTTATTCCAGTTAATACTCCACGTGCACAACCAGTTAGAAGTGGAGAACAGGTGGGTAAAGGGCGCCCTAGAGGGGGAGGCCCAGCCTGTCGTTATATTTGCTATGGTGTGGCTGAAGCCACTACACCAGATGGTATCGTTACAGGTATGATCCTGATATGTTATAAAAGAATGTTTTTCTTAATTTGATTCGGTTCTGAATATTGAGGAGAGTCCTCCTATTATGCTCCACTTATGGGCGAGCTTCGTAACTTTGTGACCCACTTATATGTTTATCCATGTTGGGAGATTTGATGATATTAACCTGTGTCTATCATTTTTATTTTTGTACACCATTGAGAGCTATAAGTCCAAAAGTAATTTTTAGTACTCACTACAGTGGGTTTTGATGTGATTTCGGAATAATTGATTTCAATTTTATAAATTTTATGTCCTATTGGAATGAGGGGTTCATTATGTGTTGAGAAAATTGTTTACGACATTTATTGAAAAGAAGAAAGAAAGGAAATTGAAAATTTCAGTTGGCACAATGTGCACAAATACTTGTAATTCAGAGTTGAGGACGAGATCCTCACATTTTTATATGATGTGAAATATTTAAACTAGGCTACAAGCCGGGATAGAAGTTATATAAGGACGAGGTCCTTGTGGTGAAAACTTTATGAGTTTAAATTCTCCCTTTGTGAAATTAAATTTGAACTATAGTATTAATGGGGAGTCATTCTTGTTAGTCTTATTTGATAATTCTTTTATATATTTCTGTGCATAATTATCCATATTCGTGTTGTAAACATTGCGTGTTAGCCTATAAGGTGAGTGTCCGATGGTGTTAAATGCGACTCGTTGATTTGGATAAATAATTATGAGGTCTTCATGCCTCGCGTGTTGTTGTTTGTGTTGCAAAAATCTGAAATGAGATTTAATTTAATATAAAATTAATTGAGAATGCTGAAATTAATTATAAACAACTATTATGACCAGAGATGTGGTTATGGGCACGTTGATGTGTGCGTAGGCAGGAGTTGCTATAGCTTGTTGAAACTAATATCGTACGTTGATGTGATATTAAGTCCTTTTGAAATTAATTGGAGTGTAAGAAGTTGGCTTTAAAGATATTTGTCTACAAGTCTCTAAGAGCACATAATTGTCATAAAGGTCGGAACAGAGCCCCGCCATACCAAACCATACACATATAAATCATACTGACCAAACAAGCAACTCTGGAGCAAATGGAGTGCACTCATATCTTCTGCTGAGCTGATCATCTACTTAGAGGACTCTCGACCTGTCTATCGAGACCTGCGAGCATGAAACGCAGCGTCCTCTGGCAAAATAGATGTCAGTAGAAATAATGTACCGAGTATGTAAGGAATGAAAACCAGCAAATAATAGGCATGAGAGAAACATGGAGAAAAAGACTCGACATATACGTCTGCATAGCTCTGTGAATCATCTCATTTTTTTATAACGTCATGCATATGCATATAAATGTCATACCATGCATAGGTATATGTGTTCATAACATCATCAAGACTCTGAGGGCATCCCATCATATCATTTCAGCCACTGTGGGAAAATCATCAACGTATACCAGCTGATCAGGTGGTGGTGCGTGTATAACGCCGTAACCTTTTTTCATATCCCATATACATATAATATACATATATATGCGTATATAACGCCATCTGGTCATGGGTCAATGTACATGTATAAATGCATGAAATGCATAAACAAATATGCTAATAAGATTTTATCGGAATGTCATAAAAATAATATGCATGTCGGATAAATTTTATCAAATAAGGATTTTTTTGAGACCTATGAACAGAAGATATAATAATAATTCACATGGGGAATTAATAATATAGACACCACTACTATTTCTATGAATAGTCATTTATGAAAATTGTGCATTTGCTCGTTTCGTTTGTGTCGTATATATCATGCCAAAAGAAAGAAGGAATAGCCTTAACATACCTGAACCGATTCTCTTGACAATCCTTTTAACACTCGTTGATTGCAACGACACGTAACAGCAGATCGAAGTAGGGAAAAATCCTATGATGTTCTTGAGAAAGATTTCACCGTGCTCTCTTAGAATTGCAAAACCTTTACGTTGCTAATGTGCTAATGATTTTCGTTGGAATTGTTTGATTGCAAGACATTTTGCGATTCTTTCATCTCTTATTTAAGTTTAGGTCTTGCTGAATGGTCAATTGTACCTAGTATCATTTGTTCTTCCTTCAAATCGTTGAAAAACACATCCAACTACTCATCTCTAGAACGATACTACTCATCTCTAGAACGATACCTTTACCAAATTCACCTTTAAAACATTTCATATCCCTTTTAGTACACAAGAAGGCCTCTTAGGTCTTTTAGTTAAAACTTTGAGAGACATAGAGGTTCGGCTGTGGTATAAGAAAATCAAACTAAAATTCTTAGTTGTCGACTGGACAAGAATGAAACCGCCAGTGATAGTGGAGTGTTTTGGAATTCTACCAAAAACAAGACCGATGTAGGTACCAAGGAGACAATTTTACAAGAATATGTTATTACCTCTATACTTTTTTATCAAACTCAAAGGCTATGTCTTTTAACTAGCATTTGAGGTTGCCACCTAATCAAAATGACTAAGAGCCATTTGCTCAAGATGTGTCTTGCTGCCACATGGGGGGTGGGGTGGGAATTTTAAATCTTTATCCACTAATTTATTAATTAATTAGGTAATATTCCGTTACCCGATAATTAATCAATACCTTACACAATTAAGAATTGTCTCAAATTACTTACAATACTACTCATTTTTAATACTCTTTGTACACCTTACTATTATAGTCATGTGGTACCTTGTATGGTACTAGTCCATAAATATCGGGTATTTTAGCTCGGGCCATATTGTATCCCAAAATATCAAACTTTGACAAAATTTATTTTCTTTGATTTTCTTACCCTCTCACCTTCACCAATTTACTCATCACTTGTTTAAAATAGCGTAATGCTTATAATCACAAAATAATTTCATTCCCGAACTTGCGTCGATTAACTTACGACGAAACTTTATCATACAAAAATGCGGGATGTAACATATCATTTCTGAGCTTTCATTAATTTATTTATGGCGTACTCCACGTACGACAATATGGGGTGTAACATCATTCAGCCTTTGGAACATTCGTCCTCGAATGTTGACTGATGCACTTACCATTCTTTTAACCCATAGCTCTTGCGAATACTTTAGTACTCCTCTTGCTATCTAGGCAGTTGTTCTATGAATGAATCCCAAACGCCAGGGCATTCCACCCTTTAGGCCTCTTTATCACATCATGACTTATGGTCGGAATCCTTCTAATCTTGTAATTGTTGCAACCTTCTATCATGTAGCTTGTACGACTCTAACTTTGTATGCGCGCCTATGTGACGCTTCTTTCCTCTTTCCTCTAGATTTTAGCCAATCTCTAGGTCTCACTTTGTGAACATATACAAAATCATGTCAAACAGTCCCTCTAGGCATCATTGGCTGTACTACATCTGAGTGGGCCATACTATACCATAATTCTTACTTCGATTTATCGTTACTAAGGTCTGCGACCAAACTTCAGGTTACTCTTGTTGCTTATCCCATATGAATAAAGCTAAGTCTTTTAACGCTTCTTCATTACTGTTCATCTTAATATTGATGGCCTAATCGCATCTCGTACTTTGTAACTTTTATCCATCCATTGTCGATTCACCTCAACGTTGATCTACAATCTTCCATTGATAACTTGAAACTTCTTACGTAATACGTTGCCACTAGGGCTTATGTTGCATCGAGGAATATTTGAATTGATTTTCCTAATGCACTTAGGGGCGATACTGTACTTCAATAATCGTATTTTAATTTTGTACAATTCATGAAATCCTCTTCAAATCATTACTCAATCGAAGGAGCAATCGTCATCCTTTATCTATCGCAATTACACCCTCATTATACTATTATGGTAGCATTCCATCTTTTCTAAATGCCATTAGTCTTAGATTCCTTTGAGTTCATTCAGGCTATACTGAGCTTTCCATAAATTAGAGAAACCATCAGCTCTTCTTGTATTTATGGGCTTAATCCTGAGGACTTATCCATTTCTCGTCACCTTCTCACTTGCCCTTTCTTATCCTTACTTCTGTCATAAAACCTTGTCGCTCTACCGTACTTTAGCTTGGGATTTACACATATCCATTTATATTACTCGCAACCTTCCTTCAACTTGCTTGTCCCATAGATTTCCTTGTGTTATTCTAGAACATCAAGCGAGACATCACATCATCTCTAATTTTTCTTTATTCTTTTAACCAGGCCTCTCAATACCTAGCAACCATGGGCTGGAAGGTATGCCACTGACTACGCCGCTATTATTCTTGGATACTGAATCCCAACGCTTCTCGCCTTCTATCTGAAGTATGGACTATACACAACCTTCCACATGTGAATATCTCGTACGTTGTTCACCTTTACCTTACTTACCTTAAAATCTCGCATTACATCTTCTATCTCTTTCATGGACTCCTCTCCACATAGGTATAATTCATATTCACAACTTGAAGCTCTATTATAGTACTTGCACCTCTGGTGTATACATAATCCGGTGAGAGCTTCATACTGATTTCTTATAAGGCTGGTACTTTTCTAACTGGCTTCCTTATAGAGCCATTATAGAATATGGTTATTGCCTTATCTCTTGCACCTCTGATATTAAGAGTGATTCTGTCATGTTCTCAAGCGCAATTTCTATAATTTTCTAGGTCCAATAATCAGACTCCTGATTTACTTCATTGTTGTAACTCTTTAGTTTCTTCTTCCGTCTGATCAACTTTTATGTAGGCTTAAGCTATCTTCCGATCTGTGGCTCATGGTATGAGTTATTATTTTAGCCTTTCATGGACGCTATGGAATATCCATGATACAATCCTTTAACAATTCAATCCTTTGTCTATGCCCTGGGCTCAATTCCTTCCTTTAACATATACCAGAGTCTTCTATGTCTGTATGTTTCTCAACGTGGATGTTGCATGTATAAAAACTTTGAACTCGTACGTTCATAACGTAACTAACTCTGGATTATCAATCGAATGATTCTTTCTGTTTCTTCTCAGTTTTCTTTAAATATAAGCAATTATTTTTCCTGGTCTTCCTGCCCCCTTGTTGAGTGCATACTTAGCTTACCTTAGTGCCAACACATATTGAATTCTATACAACTCATGTGATCTTGAATATCACTTCTGATTTTTCTTCCCGTTCATTAACCACGGTAGGTGCCCCTTTTTTATGGAGTGCATACAGCGTTGTTGTGAAACTGTTGTTATAAGATCACTTTCTCGTTAGGTCACTGAGCTTAGGTCGAAGCCTTCTTCCTTACTTCCTCAGCTAGTCTTTCATTGTAGTACTTAGGGAGGATCCTCTAACTCTTGTAAAGCTACGAGCTTATTACATCGTACACTCGACGGACCTTTTGATGTCCTTCCTTGCCTATAATTATCTGTAGTAATTTACCTCCATGCCCTTATGCGTGTAGGGCTACTTCTGAACTGATATTTTGAAAGTCTTCCCGGTGGCATTCTCTTTTATTTTCGTAATACTCATACGGTACCTTTAACTACCCTAACTCCTATCTGAATATTTCTCAAGGATTCATGATGTCATATCTACGAGACTGAATTCCCATGTAGGGGTTCATTATGTGTATCTTGCATGATTTGTTAATTTGTCTGTAACCTCTTATCTAGCCATAACTAGACTCTTCCTAAATTTACTACTAACTGCTCGTTGGTCCATTTTTATATATGTATTCCGCGCAATCCCTCTTGGGGTATTCCCTTTGTCTTAACTTACGTCTTGCACTGGCTTCTTATTTATCAATAATATCTCGGGTAGGAACCCTTACTTCCTTTCCTTGACGTCGTGTTTGCATAATGTTCTGGAATCGTAGCCTATATGTAGGCTTTGAATAAGTTCAATCTTATCCCTTTTTCATTTTTGTCGCATTCTTCCTTTACCATTCCATAATTACTAAAATCACTTAATTCTGACTTAATATCACATCACTCCATACTCCCCCCTTTAGGGGAGTACTAAGAATTGGAGGTACGACGATCTACGTATAGATGTTTTACCTTCTCATCTTTGGCATCCTTTCACATCATCGATGATCCTTACTCGCCTCACGGTAATCCTTCTTGATTTCTTTTGGGAAGCATCTTCCTGAATGACCTTTAAAGATTATTCTTCTATCATCCATTCTATTATTGCCGGAATGCCATCTCTGAAATTCTCATGATGTCGACTATTTTCAAGTCACCTAGTCCCTAGTTCATGTTTAGTTTATCTTATTCACTAGTCCATACTGATTTCTATTACTCTGGGGTCTAACTTTTTCTTCTGGTAATCACGTTAGAGTCACAAAATTATTCCTCGAAAAGAGGGTATGACTTTATGGCCTATACTCTTTTGTTGTCTCAAGGCCTGTCACCTCTCGTCTTTTCCTTCACTTGACTATAGACTCTGTGCTACTGTTATCTTTTTGATCTACCGTTGTCATCCATGTATCATATCGTACTCTTAATGCTTCATTAGCTCTCTTCTTATTTCCTGCTAACATTTCTGTCTATCACTTTATTCTGAAAACTTCAACAAGATAGTCTTTTGCTTTTAGTTCCCCTTTTCTCCATCCACTGGCTCTTTGGGTTGCCTAGCATTATCTCTCTACTAGGGATGAGAGCCATACTACGATAATATTTATCCTTTCCAGGCTTCCAGTGCCTATCTTTGTAGTACTCATATCTAGCTGTACTATTTGAGGGTGCACTATCGAGATGTCTCACCAGGAGATCCATTACCACGTTTGCACTATCCTTCGGAAATATCAACCAACTCTACCAATAAATCCACTATTTTGGGTTACTCTATCCCCAGCCGGATCCTGATAACTCTTCCTTCTCTTAAACTATGTCTGTTAGCTCTCCATTACCACGTTTGCACTATCCTTCGAAAATATCAACCAACTCTACCAATAAATCCACTATTTTGGGTTACTCTATCCCCAGTCGGATCCTGATAACTCTTCCTTCTCTTAAACTATGTCAGTTAGCTACCATAGGGCATAACTGAGATCGGTGTGGCCGATTGTACATACATCCGTCACTGTTGAAAGTAACTCAAAATGCTTATATCTCCCTCCCTGAATGGTAAATAATGATAATTTTATTAACTGGGTACCTCGTACCCTTCTTCATCTTGCTTC
>AWOL01S0050416.1:2604-14540 GCA_000715115.1 Nicotiana otophora
GAGTGAACTCGACCGAGCAAGCCTGTTAGATTTCCTTCTACCCAAACTCATCCATGAATAAAGAGGAGATGCACTTCATTAATCAAACACTGAAAAGATTTCATTAACAACTCCCATTTCATTTCCATTAGCAGCTTCATTCACAATTTCCAAATTATTACGAGTTTATAGATATAATGAAAACATGTTTTCCAAATACCAACACTTCTAGTGTAATTCCCAACATCAAACACCACCCATAACTTGTCTACCGAGCCTCTAAATACAACAGAAGCGTAATATGAAAAATGCCGGCAAGAAGACCCCGGCTATACCTCAAAATACAAAGTACAACATCAAATGACATTAGGCCCAGAATAGAGTAGGGCTCAACAAAACATGTTGAATAGGGAGTAACGGATAACGAGGACAAAATTTTCCCGCTGATGAACCACATGCACCCATTGAAGATGCAACGCCCCCGACAAAAAGGACGTTAGTACATATGGAATAGTACTAGTATGTAAAGCTTATTGTCCTCTTTCAAAATAGAATGCCAATGTAAGAAAGGGGAAATCATGAGAACAACAATCAACATTCAATGATATTCAAATGCCAAGTTAAAACATACTAATTTCCAAAATATGAAGATAATACTATGAAGATGATAATCAAAATATGAATATAATATTATTTTTGTTTGGGAGATCTTTAGCACTGATATACCACTATACACAATATCACCGTTTACAATGCCAGTACCACTATACTTTTAGCAGCAAGTCCGATCATGACCCCATCAGCTAGACTATATCATCTGAGACATCAACGACAATCAAAATTTCAATTACAATTTACAGCACAATCACCACCATGTATGCGGCATGGTGTCCTATCACGACCCGATCGACTAGGCCATCTCACCATAATGCCATGTGGATCGACATCATCCTTTTCTAATCAATCATCTCATCCCAATTATGCGGAATACTTTTATCACATCAATCTCATCCCAAATAAGGGGAATACTTTTATCACATCAATCTCATCCCATATAAGGGGAATAATCACAATCAACTCTTACACCGGCACGTGAAGTTTCGGGGTTAGGTTATTTCAACCTACCCTTCCTCGGTGACTATCGATACTCCCAAAAATATTTTTGATTTGCATACAAAGGAAACAACAATACAAATGAATTTACCCCATAACTTTTCATACCGTATATAGCCTTATTGGTACTTTCAACCACTTACAACATCATTATTTCATTGGCTCTCTTGGCCATACATATGATTCATCATTCATGTCACGGTGACCGTATTTCATATTACACACTTTCATTTCTTTCATTTCATGGAGAATCATCATAAATATCAACAAATAGAATATCCCGAAAATCACAACTTTAGGTTTATTAGTAATGAAAACTTTAATCCCAATGGATTTCTTTACAAGAAATGGAGTAAAATGATTTAAAATCGAAGAACAAGTTAAAATCATAAATGAATAACACATCGTTTATTCTTGAAATACTTTTCCCCAAAAAGGGAAATACACAATTTCCACTCATGAATATGTACGAATGCAAAATACATTGAAAATACTCATAATGCATAGCATTTAAAACAGCCACATTGGAGCATGACTTGAGGACATAAGCTTTTAGGAAAATATACTTTTGAAGTAATTTTGGAACAGTTGAACCATGGCTCATTTAATAATCTTTATCACATCATCTCATTTCATTGGCACCTCTAGCCACAAGTATAACTTTCATTCTTGACACGGTGGCCACACTTTATATCTTCAACTCATTTTTTCACTTCCGAGCATCTTTATAGATTATCAATAATAAGGCATTTTCAATCAAGACTTTGGGTACACATATGAGCAATTAAGAGTCTTAAGCATATCGAGTTTTTTTCGCACAATTTGTCATACTAGCTTTCATTTGGAACATGACGCAAAGCCATAACATTTTAATACACAACTCGTACGTTGAATATATATCGTTCGGCATAAGGCTCATTCGGAATAGTCAAGTTTATAAGGAATAACTCGGAACATAGGAATTAGGAACTTGAGCCAACCATGCTTGAAACTTAAGGGAACATCAAGAAATTCAATTATAAGAGAGTAGTTTAGCCAACATACCTTGAAGTAGCCCCTTAATAATACTACAATGATCAATTACACTAAGAAACATCAATCTACAATAACAACATCCAATGGGACCAATATTATTAATAAATTCCATAATTTAGGCCATTTAGGCACTTTATCAAACACCCAGTAGGCTTGAATATCTACATCTCTTAACCATAGAATTAGTTCACCCAACTACTACCATTTACCAATATTTTATCTCACCGCCATTCTTAAACAATTCTTAACTTCTAACACCACATACATGACCATCAATCCACACCCGACCAATAAAATTACATCATATAAACATCTTTCAATCTCTACAATGGTTATGTATTTAAATTGGGAACGTATGTCTTCCAATCACCATACCATAAGTTATAACACACATTTCATACATAAATAATCACCATAGATTAATTAGAGATGGCAGGTATACCACTTGTAGTGAGACTCTTGAAAATCCATTTGGGGATTTGAATGGAAATCTATGGATCTTCAAGATTAATCCTTGTTAATATAGGTGTTTAGGAGTAGTAATCAACTCAAAATAGTCCAAAAATATTACCTTGGTTCATGGGAGGGAAGTGTTGGGCGGATTTCCCTTGATATGCAAGCCCTAGCTCAAAGAAATGACTTAGTCCCTCTCTCTACCCGACCTTGGGGGTATTTAGGGGTCGTTTTGTAGGATGCATTAGATAAAATAATGCATGCATTAGCTTTATGTATTAACAATGCCTTGTTTGGTACACATTTTGAACCTATGCATTAGTTATGCAAGCATTAGTTATACAACCTATTTGGTATTATCCTTTGCATAACTAATGCATAGAAAACCATGGTATTAACAATGCAGTGGGTTTTAATCCATGCATTAGCTTAGTTAAAGACAAAATCATCCTTCACAATTTATGCTTAATTAATATATGATATTATACTAATTCAAGTTTGAAATAATCCAAATTGTGAGAAATAAAATTATATCCCTAGTAAATAAATAAATACTTAGCATATTTCCTTTTTACGAATAAATATTTAGTTCTATACTACAATATAAGTAGACAAATCAAATAATTTTTTTAAACCTTTTTTCATATAACAACATTTCTCAACATATGTTTCTTTTAAAAAAATAGAGTGATGGGCTGGTTTTGAGGGCAATTTGTAAACAAACAATTCTTTTAGAAATTGTTCAATGCTTTAATACATCAAACCAAACAATGGATAAGAAATATCTCAGCATAACTAATGTTAGCATAACTATTGCAAGCATAACTAATACCAGCATTACTAATACACTATATTCAGCATTATTATTATGCACCCTAGCAAATGACCCCTTAATGGGTTACTACGTGCGTGGTCGCGCACCTAGGCAAGTGACCACGCATCTGGTCGCACACTTGAGGCGGAATACCCTCTAAGATGCGCGGCTGTGCATCTGGGCGCGCATATGGAATAGGTAAGGTAAAATTGCCATAACATTATGTAAAAATATCCAAATGACGAACGGTTTGATGCGTTGGAAACTATACTCAAAGAGCTTTAGTTTGATTGGTATATAACCTCCTAAGTCTTTATAGTTTTGAAGCAGCATGCATTTGAATTAGGATCTTGTGCGAATTGAGACATCATTTCCACTTAATGTATCCAACTTGTTCCACACAAGTTGTTGCCATGCACGAAACGCCTGAGAGCCCGTTTGGACATAAGAGATTTTTCCCTTTTTAAAAAACAAATTCATTTTTTTCCGAAATCAGGATTTGTTCATAAAATTTCCAATCTTCACTTGAAGATTCATTTTCTAAATTTTCAAAAGTTTGAAAAGCTCCAAAAGGCTGTTTTTCAAAATTTTCACTCAAATCAATCACAAAACTTCAAAAACAACCCAAAATTATATTCATGTCCAAACACAGCTCTAAATTTTAAATATCATTTTTACTTGAAAAAGAGTTTTCCTCTATTTTTGAATTTTACATTTCTTATGCCAAAACGCCCACTTAGTATGTTCCAACACACCTTAAACATATATTTTCATTTCAAAATGATATGGTTCTATCTCATTGGTCTCCTTTAATACTCAAATACGTTATTCCCAAATACCGTTGGCGCATTTTAAAATCTTAAATAATTAGGAAATTTTTAACGGGGCCTTACAAAATCGACTCTCAAATCTCAATTTTTTATTTTTAGAAACTTTTTGTCATAAACACCAATTTCACTCATTTATTAATCAATTAAATGAAAAATAAAATATGAGATTACTGAAAACTAATCAAATCCGAGTCAAGAAAACTTACCCAAACAAAATTGGTGAATAATTCCTCAAAATTGCCTCAAACAGAGCTCCCAATATCAAAATATGAAATAACGAATCTAAGTCCCAAAATCTCTTATAAATACCAGCTACAGATGTCGTATTTACGATCTGGGGTTCGCAAATGCGAACTCCGGAAGTGCGACCCATTGACCGCAAATGTGAAGCCTGCTAAAACTAGAGGATGTCACAAATGCGACCACTGACTTCGCAAAAGCAAAGTTTCGCTCTACCAACTACATCTTCAACACTAAACACAAGTGCCAAACATTCTAAAACGCGTCGGAAACTCACCCGAGCCCTCAAAAATCACAGCCGAGCGTCTGCTTCCTACCAAACTAACTTGGAATGACACTAAACCTTACACACAAGTTTCAAATGATAAAATGGATCTATATCTTGTCCCAAAACAAAATTTCGATCCCGATAGACACAAAGTTAACTCATGGTCAAAATTAGCAATTTTGAAACCTTCAAATTGTCAACTTTCAGCAAAAAGAGCCAATTCATCCTAGGAACCTCTGAATTCAATTCTGGGTATACTGTATAAATCCAAAATCACCATACAAACCTATTGGGACCATCAAAATACCGTTCCAGGGTCATTTTCACAAAAGTGATACTTCGCCAACACCTCCAACTTAAACTTCCAAACTAGGAACTATGTATTTCAAATCAAACCAAAACCTCCCTGAAACCCAACCAACCATCCCCAAAAGTCACACAACCATAAATACACATAGAGGAAGCTTCAAAGGGGGAAACAAGGCTTAAATACACAAAACAACCAACTGGGTCATTATAGTTTCCAATCATCATTTGAATTTGTGTATGTTGTAAACTTAACAGGATTAATCATCTAAACAAGCTTATCTTCAATAGAATATATTCAAGACAAAAATAAGAATTTTTATAACAAATACAGAATTATTCAATAACATAAAATGTTTAATTGTTATTTCATACAAGTATACATACAAGTTTGTTATACCTCATATTTTTATACATAAAATTACATCATAAATTAATTGATGTGTCAAGCCCTAACCTCGGGGAGCACGACCGGCGCTCCCCGAGATAACCTGGCCAAGCAAGCCTGTAAAATGCCTTCTATAGGAACTCACCCACGAATAAAGAGAGGATATATTTCATTAATTAGACAATGATAAGGTTACATGAACAATCTAAATTTCATTACCGTTATAACTTCATTCAAGATTTCCTAAAATATTACATTACACATTCATAGTTTAGAAGTGGAAATATATGATACAAATATAACATTTCTAATTTAACTTCCAAAAACAAAGGTACCGCCTACACTATGTCTACGGAGTCTCTAATATATAAAAAAGAGTATCATGATGGTGCCGCAATCAGGCTCCAGCTATACCTCAAAAATATATACATAGCGGACAGGAGATACAAGACCCTGAAATGAAGTGGGCTCACAAAGTCAGTTTAGGTAAGGGTGTACTACTATCACTGATCAATACATCCTGTTGTGGAACCACCTGCATCCATTAAAGATGCAACGCCCAGGGCAAAGGGGACGTTAGTATGTATGGAATAATACTAGTATGTAAAACTAAACACCTTGTCAATAGAACAAGTAACAGTAAGAGGAGAAGGAAACATAAAATCAATGAGAGCCTCAAATAGTATAAAGGTGTCAAGTTAGGGGAAAGATAAGGGGAACCAATCTCATCACATCAACATGGGGATTTACCCCTCAGTCACTCCTACATTGGCATGTGTAGTTTCAGGATTATGTTATTTTGAGCTTCTCTTCCACAATTAGGTATACTAACTTGCAATTGAAACATGATTTTAAATCACAACACCTTTTGTACATTGATCATACTAGATTACATTCTCGGGGGGAATCATTTTATGATAAGAACATTTTGAACACATTTTGAGTACATACAACTTTCAACACAACACTTATTTCAGAATTATCAAATCTATTAGGAAGTATTCGGAACATGAGAAATAAGAAGTTGTGCCAATCNAATCATTTTATGATAGGAACATTTTGAACACATTTTGAGTACATACAACTTTCTACACAACACTTATTTCAGAATTATCAAATCTATTAGGAAGGACTCGGAACATGAGAAATAACAAGTTGTGCCAATCATAATAGCGACTTACGAGGAAATCATGGAATTTGATTTCTACAAGAGGAGTTTAGCCAACATACCTCGCTTAAGTTTCCTTAAATTACTACAATATTCCAGAAATCCTACCGACTTCAATCTAATAGAAACATGAAATATTTGAACCATAATTAGGAAGATATTCATAGTTTTAGCTCATTTGAGCATTTAATCAAGCAGTAGGTGTGTACTAAGGTTTCAAGGTTCTCCTATAGGGGATTCCTTCATCCCACAACCCAACGTTTACCCATTTAAGCTCAATAACCTTACCACCAACATTGACGGTACATGCATGCATAAATAACACTCAAGAATCACAATTGTAATTACCCGCTTTCAGTCTAATCCCGAAATTGAGGGGTAGGGAGTTGAATCTTACCTCTTGGGTGACGACCTTGTGAATTTTCCTTTTTGAATTTCAAAGTTTGAGCAAGGGTTGATGAATAAAGTACTTAGGGCTTCGTCATTTCTCTGTAAAGCACTCCCCTCGAAAGGGAGATTTCTTCCTTCTAAACAAGACCCAATGTCTTTTAATCAAATGGGGTCGGGTTTTAAAAATCAGAAAATGGACCCTCCGAACTCAACTCTGCAGCCACAGAGTGAACCGCATATCAGGTTTGCGACATGCAAAATGGACCGCAAAAACAATCCCAAAATCTGGGTTGGTCTGGTCCACTATACGGCTAGGTCTGTGGTCCACATATCAATTATGCGCCCGCGAAACAGTTATGCGATCGCATAGTTGATTGCAAAACAACCTCCGAAATTGGCCCATTTCTCTGCTTCTCTCAGCGGCAGATCTACGGTGGGCATATCAATTCTGTTGTCGCATAATGGACTGTAGAAACGCTCTGTTCTACAACAATGTTTATTCAACTTCCCAATGCTCTGTTCAACCCAAAAAGTTGGTACCTCGGCCAGCAAGCTCGCCGTGAAGATTTTCTACAACCGTCACATTTATTAGCCTACATGGGCACCATGAAACCCCTGATATTAGTTAAAATTTTATGGGGCCTTACATCTTCCCCCGCTCAGGATCATTCGTCCTTAAATGAGGGTCAAAATCCTCCATTAGCATCCAATGTGACCGAACAATTACTTCACATACCAGCAGTTCCAAATTTTGACTAACTCTCTAAATTTACAAATATTTCGCTAGAGTCTCCCCTATAATTAGGCCTATCCACCTGCCAGAGAATCCAAAAACCAGTCCTAACAGCATAACCATAACTTTACGATGTAAAATAACATGAAAACAACACCGGCCACAATGCTATAAACATTACATTACCAAGAAGGAGTACCCTTCATATAAGTTGTTCAGGGGAAACATGATTTGTAGAATGTTAGCTTTTAACATCATGGACACAACTACATAGATATTCAAACTAATGAGGATGCTTCTTCTTCATCCCTTCCTCGGCTTCCCAGGTGGCCAATTTAACCTGTTGGTTTCACCATAACACTTTCACGAAGGCAATCTCTTTATTTCTCAACTTTCAAACTTGCCTATCAATAATGGCAATAGGAATCTCTTCATAAGTCAATTCATCATTAACCTCTATAATCTCAACCGGAACAATGAGCGACGGATCTCCAACCACCTTCTTTAACATAGATACCTGAAACATCGGATGCACCAACGAGATCTCTGGAGGTTGTTCTAGCTTGTAAGCTACATGACCAATCTTCTGAATGATTCTGTACGGTCTGACATACCCCGGATTCAATTTTCCTATCTTACCAAACCGCATAACCCCCTTCATGGGGAATACCCTCAAGAATACCCAATCCTCCTCTTAGAACTCCAAGTCCCTATGACGTACATCCGTATAGGACTGCTGACAACTCCTGAGAAACCGCCATGGTTTTATGTTTGTGAATCCCCTACTTCAATTGTACCAGCAATGGATTGCCATATTGCTTCTCCTTTACTTCCGTAACAAGCGATGATTCGCCCCTATTTTGTACAATAACCCTCCTTTACTAGATTCCGTAAGACGAACCCCCATACTAGCTGACCGATGAACTTCCTTGGGGCCTTAGGTTAAAATATATGGGGCCTTACACGATGTAAGCTATATTGATATGATCCAGACACATTGTCTGAATGGATAGATGGAATCATGTCCGACCATGACTAGATTGTGCACAATGACATCTAAGCTAGAAATCTATGGTGGTTTAAAGATTCTTTCACAAGTCAGTGCCCATGAGATATTAAATATTCCTATTAATAATGACTTCAAGACACAACAGAATACTACCTGGTGCTCAAAAAGAAAAAGTTCAAATCATCTGCAGAATGTCTTCGAGAAAGGTATGAAAAAGGCGACCTATCAGTTGGCTTGCTCAGCCACCCAGGTAAGCATGAATAACTATTTCGCTATAACCCTCAGGAATGGCCAAATTTGCTAGAGAAATATAACTAGCTAATAACCCCTAGTTGGGAAGATGACGTGGCAACAACTTTTCCCAACAATCCTAATGTACTAATGTATAGCCTTGTTAGCGCCGTCTATATCCATCATTTTCCCAACTATTTCATTAAAGATGGTGCATATCATGCCCCAAAGATCCCCAAAAAGAATATTGTTTTGCCCTCAGGAGAAAAGCCACAATCTAGTGGCATTGAAGCAATAATCAACTGGCAGTCCAAAAATTCTATTTCTCAAAATAGAATGTTGTAACACCCCCACCTTGGGAGGTGCGACCGGTACACGATGCCTGAAGACCCATGCAAACCAAAGTCAGTTCTTACATTCTTTTTATCCATATAATCTGGCCATGTGGCCTCCAAATATTAGCACTATAATTAACATGTGAATAACTATTTTGCAAAATAAACATTAGTATTTAATACGTGATCATCACTGTCACTAGCACAGCCATACCCAGCCATCACATGCAATCAAATACTAACACTAGCCTGCAAGCCTCTAAGAGTATCAAAAGAAATATTTATATTACACCACTTGGTTGGGACAGGGCTCCTTCGTACCAAAAACGTTCATGACATCTACTTTATTACCTATTGATTGTTTAACATCTACTCCAAAAGATGAGATCAACAACCTATCAACCGAAACAACACCCTATTGGGGAGGGACGCCACCGGTTCTATTTGCATAAATGGTCATCAACACAACACCCAAAATAAAAGGTCGTCAGTACGAAAAATATACTGAGTATGTAAAGCTAAGAAAGCATATAAATAAGAGTCATAGTATAGGAAACATGATCTCATGATCTCAACCTGACCTGGGTACCGAGGACAACCACCGGGGGCATGAACAATAGAAGCCATAACACATGAAGATGCAACGATACAATGGAGTAGCCACTTACTGAATCTTTGCATTAAATACAATATAGATTTATTTAGCCCTGTGTTGGGTCATCGTACTTTACATCGTACCTGGCCTCGCACAGGACTTGGTAAGATTAATTTACTTTATACATCATACCCGGCCTCATAAGATCTCGGTCACCATGTAAGGGACGATCGAACCCGGCAACACAATGGCTCGATAACGTCATAGAGAGCTTAATCGTACCCGGCCACACAAGGTCTCGATTGTACCAGACCATGTAAGGACTCGTTATCATTTCACATCATACCTAATTGATCAGTGGTTGCACAATAGGTGTCGTACACGACAATCTGTAGTGCAACTCGCTAAAAATAGATACATGTCTATATGTGGTGATTTGCATAATCAACTCCACGAGATATTAAGTTTAACCTCAAAATGAACATGCTTCCCGATCACAGGATACCAACTTGGAACAATTTAAAAACTAATAGGAATGCTACCGGCAAGAATATACAAGGATGGAACAACATTATTTATAGGGGCATAGAACCACCAAATCTTACAGTGAAGGAATTACTTAGAAGGAAGGAGAAACTTATGCTAACTCATGCCAAGAAAGAAAGTCGCCCTACATACCTTGTTGTGGCGCTAGCTATGCTTCTAGGATGATCAACCCTGCCTTCAATAACTCCCCAAAATCGATGCAACTAGATAATAACTATTACACCGATGAATCTAGGCTCCTTCACGCAAAATATTGCAAGATTCAAACTCATCTTCGACTTCTCCTTTACTCGTTTGGAAATCTGAAAGGGGAATTAAAAGTACTTTTGGAGAACAAGTGTTGGTGATAATTTTAGAAGATGAAAGGGAATGAGCCTTACTTCCTTTTTATACCAACGTAGAAATGTCCGTCGGGTCCTCATGCAAAATGGGCCATCTTATACTGGTTACGACACCAGGTGGGACACCTGGAACAAGCTTGAGAAATCGTGTAATCCCCCTTCCCTTCACATATGTCACTCACTGGCTGACTGACAATGTTTGAGACCAAACTTACCAAGATTTATTTAGGTGTGAGGTGTAACATCATCTGCTCCTTTGGAATAGTTGTCCTCGAATGTTGGATCATAACCCATCATGATTATCTCACTGTTGCCTCTCCCATATCTTGGAAAAAATGTGGGTATGTAGATTTCATTTGTTCTTTAGTTTTCGACATCATTTTTTCCTTACTATTGTTCTTACAAAGTACTTTAACTGAAGCCACTTCTTTAGTTGACATCTTTCGGACTTGATGATATAGAATGGCCACCAGAACTTCTTCGTAGGATAGATCTCATGTAACTTTAATAACTTCAAGAGGGGTGATACGCAATGGATTACTTAAACACATGCCGATCATAGACACATGAAATACCGGATGCACTGCCTCCAATTCCAGGGGTAACTCCAGCTTATAAGCCACTTGACCGACCTTCCTATATGATTTGATATGGTCCGATATATTAGGGGATGAGTTTGCCTCTTTTACCAAACCTCATCAACTTTCATAGGTGACACCTTCAAGAACACCTAGTCTCCTACAACGAACTCCAAATCCCGCCGCCGGCTTTTTGAATAAAAATTTTGCCTGCTCTGAGCGGTCAATAGTCGATTTCAAATTGCCTTCACCTTTTCCCCATCTTGTTGCACCAACTCAGGGCCTGATAGCTTTGTTTCACCAACTTCTAACCATCCTATAGGAGATATGCACGTTCGTCTGTGTAAGGCCTCATATGGTGCCATCTGAATGCTAGCATGGTAGCTATTGTTGTAAGAAAATTTGATGAGTGATATACGATCCTCCTAATCACTCTTGAAGTCCAAGACATTTACCCGTAACATGTCCTCGAGCATTTAAATAGTGCGTTCGGCCTGGCCATGGGTTTTTGGATGGAAAGTTGTACTGAGGTTGATCCTTGTAACTAACCCTTTGTGGAATTATTTCCAATAATTAGTTGTGAA
>AWOL01S0050418.1:520-37704 GCA_000715115.1 Nicotiana otophora
GATCCTGATTCTCGGTCCTAGGCCTTTGATCATGCCTTCGATCCTGGCCTTCGACCGTGACCCTCGACCCTGGGCTCAATCATATCTTCGATCGTGGCCCTCGATTCTAGGCTCGATCGTATCTTCGATCGTGGCCCTCAATTTTGGCCTCGATCATATCTTCGATCGTGGCCACCGATTTCGGGCTCAATCATGTCTTCGATCGTGCCTCTCGATTCTGGGCTCGATCGTGTCTCCGATCGTGGCCCTCGATTCCGGGCTCGATCGCTGGGAGATTGCTGGCAGAAATTTCCAACAGAAGGAAATATCAGCAGTTGTTGTAGTTTAATTTTTGATCCGTTAACCATCCGAAACTCACCCGAGGCCCTCGGGACCTCAACCAAATATACCAACAAATCCTAAAACATTATACAAACTTAGTGGAATCCTCAAATCACCTCAAACAACGCTAAAACCATGAATTATACCCCAATTCAAGCCTAATGAACTTTAAAATTTCTAATTTCTACAAACAACTCCGGAACCTATCAAATCACGTCTGATTGACCTCAAATTTTACACACAAGTCATAAATGACATGACAGAGGTATTTCAATTTTCAGAATCGGATTCCGACTCCGATATCAAAAGGTCAACCCACTGGTCAAACTTCTCAAAAATAAAACTCTCGGCATTTCAAGCCTAATTCCTCTACGGACTTCCAAATAATATTCCGGACATTCCCCTAAGCCCAAAATTACCATACGGAGCTATTGGAATCATCAAAATTCAAATCCGAGGTTATTTATATATAGGTCCATATCCGGTCCACTTTTCTAACTTAAAATTTTCAATTATGAGACTAAGTGTCTCATTTCACTTCGAGTTCTTTTCGGACTCGAACCAACTAACCCGATATAACATGATATAGTTGAATACACAAAAATAAGTAGGAATGGGGAAAACAGGATTACAACTCTCGAAACGATCGGCCGGGTCGTTACGACTGCCTTAAGGACTCGGTATGGTCATTACGAGTTCCTTGTGATGTCATTTGGGCTGACCAACGCCCCATCAGCATTCATACACTTGATGAATAGTATATTCCAGCCCTATCTTGAATCATTCATCATTGTATTTATTGACGACATTCTGGTGTACTCCCGGAGCCGGGAGGATCATGAGCAACACATGAGGACCGTGCTCCAAACCATGAGAGAAAAGAAGTTATATGTAAAATTTTTAAAGTGTGAATTATGGCTTGATTTAGTTGTATTTTTGGGTCATGTAGTGTCGAGTGAGGGTATCAAGGTAGATTTGAAGAAGCTTAAAGCAGTGTAGAGTTGGCCCAGATCGTCTTCAGCTATAGAGATCCGGAGTTTTCTTGATTTTGCAAGGTATTACCGTCGATTCATAGAGGGTTTCTCATCTATTGCTGCACCTATGACTAGATTGACCTATAAGGGTGCTCCGTTTAGGTGGACCAAGGAGTGTGAGGAGAGCTTTCAAAAGCTCAAGATAACTTTGACTACAACCCCAGTGTTGGTGTGGCTTACGGGTCTTACACTGTATACTGTGAAGCATTGCGTGTTGGCCTCTGCGCGGTGTTGATGTAGGTCGGTAGGGTGATTGCCTATGCGTCTAGATAGCTGAAGGTGAATGAGAAGAGCTATATTGTCCATGACCTTGAGTTAGGAGTTATTGTTCATGGCTTGAAGATTTGGCAGCACTATCTATACGGTGTCCCTTATGAGGTCTATACCGACCATCGGAGTTTACAATATCTGTTCAAACAAAAGGATCTTAACTTGCATCAACGGAGATGATTAGAGTTGCTTAAGGACTATGATATCACCATTCTATATCATCCCGGGAAGGCCAATATGGTGTCTGATGCCTTGAGTCGAAAGGCGGAGAGCTTGGGCAATTTAGCATATCTACCGGCAGTGGAGAGGCCATTAGCATTAGATGTTCAGGCCTTGGCCAACCAGTTTGTTAGATTGGATATTTCGGAGCCGAGTCGAGTTTTGGCTTGTGTGGTTTCTCGGTCTTCTCTATATGATCGTATCAGAGAGCATCAATATGACGACCCTCATTTGCTTGTCCTTAATGACACGGTTCAGCACAACGATGCCAATGGGGTCACTTGGGGCAACGGTGTGTTACGGATGCCGGGCAGGCTATATGTGCCTAATGTAGATGGTTTGCGTGAGTTGATTCTTCAGAAGGCCCACAATTCGCGATACTTTATTTATCCGGGTGTCGCCAAGTTGTATAAGGACTTGAGACAACACTATTGGTGGAGGAGAATGAAGAAGGACATAGTGGAATATGCAGCTTGGTGCCTAAGCTGTCAGCGGGTAAAGTATGAGCATCAACGGCGAGGTAGATTGCTTCAGAGGCTAGAGATTCCAAAGTGAAAATGGGAGCGAGTTACTATAGATTTTGTTGTTGGCCTCACACGGATTCTGAGGAAGTTTGACACAGTATGTGTGATTGTGGATAGGTTGACCAAGTTGACTCATTTCATTCTAGTGGTGACTACTTATTCTTCAGAGTAATTGGCTCAAGTTTATATTTGCAAAATTTTCCGACTTAATGGCGTGTCGGTATCCATCATCTCTAACCGGGGTACGCAGTTTACATCACAATTTTGGAGGGCCGCACAATGTGAGTCAGGCATGCGGGTTGAGTTGAGTACAACATTTCACCCTCAGACGGACGGACAGTCCAAGCGCACTATTCAGATATTGGAGGATATGCTTCGTCCGTGTGTGATGGAGTTTGGAGGTTCTTGGGATAAGTTCTTGCCGCTTGCGGAGTTTGCCTACAACAATAGCTATCAGTCGAGCATTCAGATGGCTCCGTATGAGGCCTTGTATGGGAGGCAGTGTCGGTCTTCAGTGGGTTTGTTTGAGCCGGGTGAGGCTAGGCTATTGGGTACAAACTTGGTTCAGGATGCTTTGGAAAGGGTTATGTGTATTTAAGACCGGCTTCGGACAGCCCAATCTAGACAGAAGAGTTATGCGGATCGGAAGGTTCGCGACGTTGCATTCATGGTTGGGGAGCGGGTCTTGCTCCGGGTTTCACTCATGAAGGGTGTTATGAGGTTCGGAAAGAAGAGCAAGTTGAGCCCTAGGTATATCAGACCTTTTGAGATTCTTGAGAGAATTGGAGAGGTGGCCTATAAGCTTGCACTACCACCTAGTCTAGATGCAGTTCATCCAGCATTCCATGTTTCTATACTCCAAAAGTATCACGGCAATCCGTCTCATGTGTTGGATTTCAGCTCAGTCCAGTTGAACAAGGATTTGTCATATGTTGAGGAGCCGGTGGCCATTTTGGATATGCAGGTTCGAAAGTTGAGGTCGAAGTACATTGCTTCAGTGAAGGTTCAGTGGAGGGGTCAACCAGTCGACAAGGCGACTTGGGAGACCGAGCATGATATGCATATCTGTTATCCTCATCTTTTCACCACTTCAGGTATGTCTCTATACTCGTTCGAGGACGAATATTTGTTTTAAGAGGGGGATGATGTAATGACCCAGCCCGTCATTTGAGTATTTTAGCCCCGATCCCCTATTTATTGCCCCATCTATGCTATATTATGGTTATATGACTTGTAGGGGTGTTTGATTTTGGTTTCGGAGTAAAATGGGACACATAATCGCTAAGTTGGAGTCTTAAGTTGAAAGAGTTGACCGTAGTTTGAATTTTGTAAGACGACTCCGGAATAGAGTTTTAACGGGTTCAATAGCTCCGTATGGTGATTTTAGACTTAAGAGCGTATCCGGATGTTGATTTGGAGGTCTGTAGGTCATTTCGACGTGAATTGACGAAAATTAGAAAGTTGAAGGTTGGAAAGTTTAATCGTGAGTTGACTTTGTTGATATCGGGGTCAGAATCTGATTCCGAAAGTTGGAATAGGTACGTCATGTCATTTATGACTTGTGTGTAAAATTTGAAGTCAATTAGAGTTATTTTGGTGTGAATCGACATTAGTATCAGAATTCAGAAGTTCATAGTTTCCTAAGCTTGAATTTGGGTTGTGTTCGTAGAATCAATGTTGTTTGATGTGATTTTTGGCCTCGAGTAGGTCCGTTATGTGTTTTGGAACTTGTTGGTTTATTCGGACCGGGTCCCCGGGTATGGTTGGAATGAATTCAGATTAATTTTGGACTTAGCCTCATTGATAAAGTTCCAGGCCTGCTGGTGTCATCGCACCTACGGAAGGATTGACCGCAGGTGAGGAATCGCGGGTGCAGAAGGTAAAGCACAGAAGCTAAAAGGAGAGTCTAGGGATGGGCTCGCAGGTGCGGACACCTGGGCGCAGGTGCGCCTATGCGGGCGTTGACCAGCTTGCGCAGAAGCAGAATTGGAGGAGGAGGCTTTGGGTAGGACCGCAGGTGCGGTCTCCTTCTCTGTAGAAGCGGGCTCGCAGGTGCGAGCCATTGTCTGCAGAAGAGGAACCCCAGAGTTCAAGTTAGAACTGCACCTGCGATGGATTTTCCGCAGGTGCAACCCCAGGCCCGCAGAAGCGACGATCGTTGGGTAGAAAGGTCTTGTTTGAGGGTTTGATTTTCATAATCCATTTTTGGACTTAGAGAGCTCGATGTGAGGTGAGTTTTCGGTAAATTTCAATGAAAATATTGGGGTAAGAATTTCTAACTCGATTTTGGTTAAATTACACGAATCTATTGTTGTTTTCATCATTAATTAGTGTTTTGGAGTGGGAAATTTGAGAAAAAATTGTGAAACTTCTTAGGCTAAAATTTGAGGATTTGAAAAGCTATTTGAGATCAGATTCGAGTAATTCTTGTATGGTTGGACTCGTTATCGAATACGTGTTCGGATTTTATAATTTTGGTCGGGTTCCGAGACGCGGGCTCGAATTGACTTTTTGATTTGACTTTTTATTTTTTTGCAAAGATCATAATTTTATTATTTGAAATAGTTTCCTATAGTTTATATTTATAGTATGAAGTTGTTTTGTGTGATAATTGTGATGTGTGAAAGCCGTGTACGCAAGGTGACGAGTATATGCACGGGCTAAATGTGGAAATTACCGATTTTAGCTATGTAGATTCCTTCCATGCCTTAATTGAGTTACTTTAACATGATGCAGTCATCATTTCTAGTCTATTTTCACATGCTCTACTTGTCTTAGCTCTTACTTGTTAATTTCTCTACATGTTTAGTTGAAGTTCTTGTTTCCCTTATTCCGTATTCATTATGTAACCGTTGAATTCTTTACTTGAAGTTGTTATTCTTGGAATATCTTGTTGTTGAAAGAGGCATTGAGTTATAAAGGTCGTGATTTACATTTAGGCAAAGTGTTAAGTTGTGAAATACAATTCTGTTGAGTTATTCACTTCTGGTTGTTATTGTTGAGACTCTTGAGTACATTGTTGTTGAGGCACATGCCCTTTATTGTGAAAACACGGTTATTGTCGATTTCTTTGGCAAGTTGTGATATTGGGCACTTGAGATGCAATTTGTGATACGTTGTGGTATTGATACGCATGCGGTGGTATAAGGTTTTGGGGTTGAAACGCATGCGGTGAGATAAGGTTAGCTTGATACGCGTGGCTAGTAGGGAAACTACTAGAAGTCATGCGGTGTGATAAGGTCGGCTAAAACGCGGGATGTTATTTTGTGAAAATAATTTTCAAAACTAAATGCAAGGCTCCCGCGGTGATATAAGGAAAGATTGTGAATTATTCTTGTGATTTGAGGCTACGAGGCGATACCTCGGTAGTGACTCTTGTTGGTATTTCTCTATTGATGCACTTGTCTTTGGTTGTTTTGTTTTCCTAGCATATCATTCCTCGTTTTCTCCGCGTTGCATTATTTGCTTTAGTTCCGTATAGCTAACATTGATATGTTACTGTTGTTTCAATTTCATTGCTATCACTATTACACTGCCATACACTTGTATAGTTTCTTTTCTTATTTATTTCAGTAGGGCCTTGACCCGACCTCGTCACTATTCTACCAAGATTAGGCTTGGTAGTTACTGGGTACCGTTGTGGTGTACTCATGCTACGCTTCTGCACATCTTTTTGAGTAGATCCAGGTACCTCCTACCAGCCTAAGCATTAGCGAGAGTTTAGCTGTGGAGACTTCAAAGTATACCTGCCGAGTTCTGCAAGCCTTGGAGTCCCCCTCTACCTTGACTATTCTATTTTCTTTATCTTTTTATAGATATTGATGTATAGGATTATGCAGTACTTCTATTTAGAGGCTAGGTGTCATCACGACATCTTACGAAGGGAAATTGGGGTCGTGACAATATGCTTCCGTTGAGCCTCTTATTGTATATATGTGATTTGAAGGCTAGTCTTCTTGGTATGACAGATCCATAGATGATGGGCAACCCAAGGGAGATGAAATTCTTAGTATCAATCTTGAGTTGATTCCTTCCAAGAATACGTGAGAGACTTTCTATACTTGGTCCTTGAAGAGTGGCGTGATGGATATTACTTCCTTGAAGGTTGTGACTGATTATTCTCCTCAAATCTTCCACGCAGGTTGATTGCTATGCCTTCCGTAAATAACTGTAATAAAATATTTGTTCTCCTGATGCTCATAATCACGGACAAGATTGATTCCTTAATCTTTGCTTCTGAATCTTCAGCAGGATCTCATTCCTTAATCCGTCCTTCTGAATCTTGGACAGGATCTCGATCTCTTCTTCATTTGTAGCCTTCCATCTTGGACATGATCTCGATCTCTTCTTCATTTGTAACCTTCCATCTTGATTTCTTGACTTCCTTCGTTAGAATTGCTTTCCTGTAATAGAAGTAAATTATTTTCCATCATTAAAATATAGATCTAACACTAATCACATCATTTTAATGTAAAATGTATCACGAAATTAGTTAATACGTATAACCAAACATGAGATACATACAATCTCAAATTTTATCCCGAAATTATTATCCTTTATGCAGTAACAAAACAACTAAAAGATTATGTAAGCTTTCTAACTCAGCCTCCATCAGGAGGAGAGGCTATATTAGTATTTTTTGTAAATGGGAACAAAATAAAAAAATGGCGTCAAATAAGGCTATTTGTGCAATTCAGCCTAAGTATTTACATTACCATCTCTTTAAACACTACTTAGCAGTTTAGAAGAAAAAAGAATGGAGAAAAATAAAATAAAAATTAAAATATGAATAAGAAGATAAAAGATAAAAGATAAAAGATAAACGATAAAAATAAAATTGTTTTTCGATTTTTATGTATTTTATGCAAAAAAAATCATTTTCTATTTTTGATATTTCTAACTATATAACAAAATATTTGGAGCTTACTGGAGAACATATGCCTTTATCCCAGGATGGGTAAAAAGGGATTCTCATTGTGCCTCGAATATTGGCTATATTTTTTAGTTCAATATAGGTCATGTTTGGCCAAATATCTTAAGTCTGTTTCGTCTGAAAAATATTTTATGTCGTATGAAGTTTTAAAAAGAAATACTTCCGGATAGAAGTTATTTGTATTTAGTCAATTCATTTGAGAAGGTTTTTGTTAACATTATTAAAAGAAAGTTGTGTTTAACCGTTCTTCCCAGAAAATGCTTTTGAGCACCAATAAAAAACGACATGTAAAGGTTTACTTTACAATTATCATTAATTAAAATTACAAATATTTGAAATATCTATTATGAGAAACTTTGAATAAATTTTTTAATTTCATTTAAGTAAAAGGTAGTAACACCTTAACAACAAAAGATAATGTAACGACCCGACCGGTAGTTTTAAGCTCTAGTGCGTCATTCGGCGGTTTGAGGCTATAAGTAGCTTCACTTCATGTTTTACGACTTGTATGTGTGGTCGGAATTGAATTTTGGGAAGTTCGAAGTTGTTTCGAAACGAAAATTTTAAATTCAAAAGCTTTAAGTTGGAAGAGTTGCCTAAGGTTTGACTTTTGAGTAAACGACCTCGGAATCAGTATTTGAAGGTTCCAATAGGTTCGTATGATGATTTCAAACTTGGGCATATGTTCGAGTTGAGTATCAGGTGGTCCGAGAGCATTTCGGCGCTTATTATGGAATATCGGCATTTTAAAAATTTAAGAATTTCTGAAATTTCAAATAAGTGGACTTTGGTGTTATCGATGTCCGTTTGAGGTTCCGAGCCTTAGAATAGGTTCGTATCGTAATTTAACTTGTACGTAAAGTTTGGCGTTTCCAGGAATGTTTAAGTATGAATCAGACGCGTTCGTCGAAATTTGAATGTTTGAAAGTTTAAAGAAAGGTTTCGATCGTTGATTCATAGTTTTGGTGTTGTTTGGTGTGATTTGAGGCCTCAAGTAGGTTCGTGTCATATTTTGGGACTTGTTGGTATGATTGGACGAGGTCCTGGGGGCCTCGGGCGTGTTTTAGGGTAGTTTCAGACCAAGTTTGGATGAATTGTTGTTGCTGGTTTGTTGGTGCTGGTTTTGTTCTTCGCGAACGAGAGGAAGAGACGCGTTCGCGAAGAAGGTGTTGGACTAGAGGCCTTTTTGTTCAACGTGTTCGCGATAAGGCAGTCGCGTTCGCGAGCCTGTCTTCACGATCGCGAAGAAGGATTTTGGAGCTAAAGCAGGTTGTATTTCGCGAACGTGATGGCAGTGCTGCGCTCGCAATGAAGGTCGTCTGGGCAGTGTATACATAAGCAAAGACGAGTTTTGGCGCATTTTATCCCAAATCTTCCATTGGAGTCGAGCTTGGGGCGATTTTTGAAGGAGCTTTTTCGTCATCCTCCACTAGGTAAGTAATTTCTTCATATTGTGAGTTAAATACATTAATTATATATGGATTTGAACATGGAAATTGGTAAAAATTGTGAGATTTTGAAATAAAACCCAGAATTTGGTATTTTTGGATTTTTACCACGAAACTGGATATGGAATTGAGAATAAATTATATATTTGAGTTCGTGGTGTTATGGGTAAAGTTTATCTTTAAAAATTTTCGAAATTCGGGCATGTGATCCCGAAGGTTGACTTTGTTGACCTTTCGAGCGGAGTTGAGAATCATTATAAATTATTAAATTATACGCATTGGAGTATATTTTGATTGATTTGCACCTTGTTTGACTAGTTTCGGATCGATGGGCATTGGTTTGAGGTGTTGGAGAGGCGTTGGAACCGGTTATAGAATTTCAGAGCGAGGTAAGTCTCCTGTCTAACCTTGTGAAGGGGAAACTACCCCCTAGGTGATGTAATTATTATGTGCTACTAGTTGTTGGTGATACGTACGTACGAGGTGACGAGAGTCCGTATGTAGCTAAAGCATATTTATGTCCGGGTAGACTTAGGACTTTATCACGTAATATTTGAATTATTTGAACTCATTATGCTGGCTTAATTAATTGAATTTATAAATAAAATTGATCTAGAAATACATATACATATACATACATACATATATATATACATATCATATATATATATATATATGGCTGAGCCTTATCACCTTGAGTTATTAGCAAGTTATTTGAGAAACGGTAAAGGTTATATCCACTTTATGCTCACGTACTATATTGTAAGCACGTGTCTCGTAATTCGACAAGTTCCTTCCTTTCTTGTGGAGCGGGCCGAATGCCTCGGCAGTATAATAGATGCATCTATGGTTCGTGCCGCTCGACCCTCGGCAGTGTACACATTATTCGGGATCAGGCCGTATGACCTCGGCATAATTGTGTATTATATCGCTAGCAATCCGAATATTCACGAGATTATCCTTCTATTGATGCCCGGCATTTAATATGTTATTCCTTATTCATTTGATATTGGCACTTTATATTTTCTCAGCTATTGAGATAGAATACGAGATTGAGAAGTTTATATCGTTAAAAGAAATTTTGAAAGAATATGCTGGCTACTGTTTTATCCCATTATTGTTGTTGTGCTTCATATCTGCTTACGATTTAGCATACTGCTTTACTGGACCTCTAGTAAGTGTCGATGTCGACCCCTTGTCACTACTTCTCTGGGGTTAGGCTAGATACTTACTGGGTGCGCATTGATTTACGTACTCATGCTGCACTTCTGCACTAAATGTGGAGGATCTGACAGATTCATTTGTTGGTCATCTTGGCGCGTAGGCACAACCGCTGAGGAGACTTTATGGTGAGTTGCATTCCAGGCTATGTGTCGCAGCCCACAGAGTCTCCATAGTACTATTTACCTTATCCTGTCTTATTTACATTCCATATAGATTTTGTATTATTTTTGTACTCCTTAGTAAATGTTCATGCACTTGTGACACCGGGTTTTGGGATACTCTAGTGGTTGTTTATGGTTCGGCTTAATATTGTCATCTTTTATTTTATATCTTACTAACATTTTAAGTATTCATGATTTCTAAACGCATTTATGTCTTCATCTAATAAGATTCATGATTTTAAAAATAATAAAATAAGTAATTAAATTGTTCGTTCACTGTTGGCTTGTCTAACGGCGACGTTGGACGCCATCACGACCTATAGTGAGTTTTGGGTGACAGATAGAGAGAGCATATATGGGAGACTCTGGTCATAAATGTGTTGTCGATAAAATATATGAGGTTGCTGTATATTTTTGGATAGCTTGATTAATATAAATTTTTGTTGAAGTTATTTCATTTAAAATTGTTTGTGGTTTTCGATGTTGTCAATAATATATATGAGGTTGCTGAATTTGTTTTTAGATAGCTTGATAAATATAATATTTTGTTGAAGTTATTTTTATTTAAAATTGCTTGTGGTTCTACTTCTATAGTGAAGCTACTTTACTTATTAGTTTCTTCCCAAAAAGATAACTTATTTTACTACTCAAAATACATTTTCTTTAACCTATAACTTTGGACAAGAAATTACCGAGTCAACATTGGTATTAACATTGATGATAAATGCTCTGCTTGCCACTTAGAGACCAAAAGCTCCATTCATATTTTCTTTTTTCTATAAACGTTGTTTTTTCTCCCACAAGTGGGCCTCTACACTGATTTTGACTCTTCATTTTCCACAGAATGTGAAACCCACCCTTACAACACGTAAGGCATAAAAGCATCAGTAAATCCTTGAAGACAACTAAAAAATTATTTTAACCTACTTTCTAATAGTGAAAAAAGAAGAATTAAACTTAAAAAAAGTATATAGATATATAATATATGTATAATTCATGTATATAATGTGTCAAATTATGTATAATTAATATATAATAGATATATAGTAGTTAGAAAAAGTAAATAATAAATTTGGCCAGCTATTAATAGGGGTATACAAACCGAACCGGAAAACCGCACCAAAACAAAAAGTCAAATTAAACCGATTAAAAAACCCGATAAGGTTTGGTTTGATTTGGTTTGGTATTAAGTAAAAAAAAAAATCGAATCAAACCGACATATAAATATATATTTTTTATATATACTTTAAGACTTTATATAGAATATTTTTTAAAAAAATATCTAGAATATTTGGGATTCTCTTATGGGATGCAATATTTAATTGAATATGAAGTGCTCCATTTTTATTATCTTTAAATATTGTGTTGAATGATCACTTTCTTATCAAGTGTTATTGAAATGTGTCAATCTCTTTGTTTTTTCATATTCAGATGTTAAGATCTATTATATTCTTATATCTTTTTCGAATTTGAAGTGGTATTTTGATAATTGAAAATTAAATAGAACATATCATTATTTAGGTATCATATTAATTTTTATGTTTAATTAATAAATTTGGTTAACTTTGAAATTGTACATGAACGAAAATTTATTGTCTTCAGACAACTACAAAAAATAACTATCATATATTATTAAGAAAGTTCTCCCATAAGAATATTTTAATAGATCATATGTTTATCATTTTTTTTTTTTTTATTAAACATATATTTACTTATAAAATTTAACAAAGTAAGATTGACATATTATTCATGTAACAAAAAAAAACCCGAAAAATCCGATAAAATCGAACCAATCCAAATCGATATAAATGATTTGGTTTGATTTTAATTAAAAACGAACTAACCCGGTCCCTGTACACCCTTAGCTATTAGTATAAAGAACCCAGAAAACATGTAGTATACCATTTAAAAAAGTAAAATAGAACAACAAAAGGAGAAAAGGTTGAAGACACAATTAACGTTTTTGGGTTCTTCAGTCTAAAGTTAGCCTCCAATTTATTAAAAGACGAAGGCATGTCTTTTCTAAAAGAGGAATATTTTATTCAGAATTACCCCGCATACTACAGTACACTTATCTTTGCACCCTTCTCGTATTTTCCTTTCACTTCAAGTGGCTTTTACTGTTAGATTGAGAGAAAAAAAAGTTGTTTTAATAAAAACTATAAACTAAGAAATAAAAAGGATTGTGCCGTCGAACTTGGGAGCTTAATTTATTCCTTAACAATTATTTAAGTATTTCTTTTTTGTCAAACTTTTACATTTCTGTACAGAAATTAGACTTTTAGATAGGCTTTCAATTGAAGAAATGTCCTCTATATGTTAGATCACAAGAAACACATTGCTCCTTGGTCCCTTACATCAAAAACATTCTTGTTTATATCAAGTCAAGAATAATAAAAGCCAGCTCACAATCAATGAGAATCACTTGTACCCTACATATTCATGCTTTTTTCGTCTTCTTTTTTATTATTTATTTTTTACTTTTTTGATAAGGTGGTGTCTAGATGAGCTTATGTCGCACCTTAATTATTCAACTGGGTATTTGTTACCTCTCGTCAATTCGAGTACCGATGGCTCTGCTTAGTGGCGAAGCCAAAAAATTCAATAAGGGTGTTCAAATTTATTCATGCGTTATGCAAGGGTGTTCAAAGTCTATTTTGTATTAATAATAAATAATATTTTATTCAATAGCAAAGGGTATTCAGTTGACTATCCTTGATCACACATAGCTTCGCCCCTCGCTCTGCCTATCACGACTTGGGCATCCTACGTATTCATGTAACTTTACCTTTTTAAAACGGTAGTGTCCAAACCAGCTCTCCTACAACTCGAATATTTAATCGAGTATATATTATCTCTCATCAACATCAGAGGCAAACCAGAATTTTAAACTTATGGGTTCAGTATTCTAATTCTTTTAAGTTACTGGGTTCTAAATTAATAATTTGCGCATAATTAAATAATTTTTTAAGATAAATACGAGATTTGGACAAAAGTTATCGGGTTCAACCGAACCCGTATCCGAAGGGCTAGCTAGCTCCGCCCCTGATCGACATAAGTACCGGATAATACTGTCCACGAAGGCTTTAGCACCCTACCTATTCATGCATATATATAACATTGTTGAAATCCATATATCTAGAGATCTAGAAACCCCTTTCTTCCCCTCCCTTCATCCAACCAAAACCCCTCTCAAAAACAAAATAAAAATGTCTTCTATGGTTTTTGCATCAACACCTTTGAGCGCTAAATCATTTGTCAAACTAAGAACAAACTCAAAATACTCTCCTTCTTCATGTTTTGTTCCTTCACCCTTTAGGGATTCTTATTTACATTTATCATACAAGATTTGTCATGTTAAGTCTTCCAAATCTTCATTTATTCAGGGTGATGGTTTCTCTAAATTTTCATTACCAAAATTTTCAAGAGTTGCTAATTCAGTTTCTCCATCTTTGAATACTATTAAAGCTGGAGAAAAAACTGTATATCGTTTCGAAGCGTACGATATTGTAAGAACTTGAATTTCTTTCATTTATGTTAATGAATTTGAATTTATAATATATAATTCATGTTCTTTCTCATTTATTCTTCTTATATGTCTTCTGTTTCAACCTAAACTAAATCAATGTTATACAATACACCTCATTTAACATTATTCTCTTTATCCTATATTAGATAGTATTTTATTTTCCAGGTCTAATATTTTCTATATATATATATATATATATTGCGATATTTATTAGTTGGGCTTATGTTCAATTTTGTTAGTATATTTACTTTAGGTCCTACATTTTCTAAGAATTCTCCATCCGAATTTGTTTTATGCAACAGTCTTTCAATAATGTTGTCTTGAAATAATTTTAGACGGAGAAACATGGTAGTGATATATAGCCGAACACAGCTTATTTAGAACCAAGGCGCAATTGTTGTCGTCGTTGTAATATTTTCGGTTTTACTCTCTTTGCTTTCTCTATTTGTTTTTGGTTCTAATACACTAGGTATCTCTTCATTCTCTTAAATCCTTTTGTTATTTCAAATAAATTCAAGATTTGCATTTCTGCTAACAACTTGTTTGGATGGTTGTTTACCAGTTGTATTGTATCGTATTGTTACTTTAAATAAAATATTTGTTTTGATTGTTACTTAAATTTTATTGTATCGTATCATTAAATCCGTCGTTAAGTAACAATGAAAAGTGTCACTTTATGGAACGACCGATTTGATATAGTCGCGTCGTTACCTTATTTTTTCTCTCATCTTGCCATTCCTTATTATTAAACAACTCTATTGTATCTTTTACCCTATATTTTCATATAATAATTCTACCTTGTACCTTACCTTTTTTTTCTTTATAATATTACAAATTTATTCTACATATTGTTGGTGCATGACATCATGAAACGACGGCAAACAATACAATTTATTCAAACGTTGTATACATCAAAATGATACAATACAATATTATATAATCCATTATGAAAGGATACATAACAAACATCCAAACAAGCTGTAAATTTTGAGCCAAAATAGTTGGAATTATTTCAGAATTATATTTATATTGTAATAATCTAACAAATATCCTCTCCCTTTAGTACCTTTTGGGTAAACAAGTGATTTATTGTTTGTAATCTTTTACAGAGAGAAAACAAATATATCTCCCTCCGCAAATACAGTGGGAAGGTTCTGCTAATTGTTAATATTCCTGAGCAAGGGTATATCTTCTTCTTCTCTATTCTTTTTGTAAATCCCTTTTGACCATAAAATAATTGACCACTGCAAAAGAATTTATATTTTCTCAGATTTTTGTCTATTTCACTAGCTTTTATTGGCCTTTAAAATGAAAAAATAACAAAAAAGAAATTCTCTAAAATGGTGTTTGAGGATTACAAATCACAAAAGTCAATAAACTAATTTTTCTGTAACCAATAAGGCACTCAACTTTGCCCAATTAAAATATAGGATATTCTCCTTTGTTTTTTGTGATTTTATGTGAAACTTAGGCAAAGTTGAGTGATTTGTTTTTGTTACAAAAAAATTATTTAGTGACTTTGGTGCAAAACAAATAAAAAAATGAGTGACCGTTCACGAAATTAACCCTTTTTGAACCATAATGGATATCACTCTAGTTTTTATCATAGTCCCGGAAATTAAATCACCGATCTTCAATTTTCTAAATAAATAAGAAGTAAAATAGTGTATATATATGTTCTCTCATTGCTTATTTTATGCATAGCGAGACAGATCTAGAATTTAAAGTTTATGGGTTCTGACAGTGACCTTAAATTAATATTATAATAATAACTAGGTTCACAATCAAATATATATATATATATATATATATATATATATATATATTCATGCATTCATGTGTTATGTTCACATTATTCCTAATTTTTAGCTGAAATTTTGTATATACTGATTTCAGTTCTGATGAGACAAAGTCGGAAATCAAGCTTCTCAATGAATTGCATAACAGGTACAAAGACAGAAAACCTAAAGGTTAGTCGTCTATTTTATTTTAATTTACAAACTTATATTCTTTGTCAAATTTGTATTTTTCTCAATTACTTACAAATTAACTAATCGACCCTTTAAAATGTTATTGTTACTATTACTTTTATGCTTACCTCGTATCTTCCTCTTCTATAAAAATATATAAAAATAAAGCTTTGGAAATAATGGAAAGATTCAATAATATTTAGATTGCTTCCTTCATAGTTTTGGTATATGCTCTTCATATTTCCATTGGTTTTTCTTCCTTTCATAGAGGTTACTCAATTCATATGACCTTTTTATTATCATCGTTAGAACTTGAACCTAACACCTCCGTCTTAAAAAGAACATAATGTAAAGTACGAGAGTTAATTAACACATAATAATATCTGTGTTGGTTCAGAAACAATTTTACTATTTTAAAGGTATTTTAAATCAGTGATTAATTATATAAATATCATAAAAGATATGCACATAGGAGTTTAGCAAGTTAGAAAACGACGATAGGAGATATAGAAGAGTTACACCAGGGATCTGCATTGAGTATTTATACTTGTTTACCTTAGTTATGGATGAGTTAATCAATAGTACATATATAATGAGGTCTCATGGTATATATATGCAGAGGCGGATCCAAAATTTAAATTCTATGGGTTCAATTTTTAAGATTTTTAACATTGAACCCATTATATATTTAAAGTTATGAGTTCAAATCTATTATTTTTGTAATTTTAATAACTTTTTAGACATAACTTTCTACTTCGTGTCGAAAGTTATGGGTTCAATTGAACCCGTAACTCTCACACTGGATCCGCCTCTGTATATATGCTTATTTGAGATTATATGGTGTCAATTAATGAAACTAGTGAGTGTGTCATCCAAAAACTTAAAATTAATAAAAACACTCTAGAAAATAAGAAGTATTAGTATAAGTAGAAATAAGACAGAATATATGCATGTAAATTTAGCTCGACAAAGAAAAGTAAAATCGATGTGAGATTAGATGGAATCATAAAGCCTAAGCATAGACACTAAAGCAACGCTACCTAGGAAAATGAATATTAGGCTTCATATCCTCACATATCCAAAAATATAGATGTTACGATGGGTGTGTCCTAAAAGTTTAGATAAGGTCATAATGATCACATTCGGAAAAAGGTGCATTGAGCACAAATAAAGAATAAAATAAGACAAGGTCGCTTAAGATTAATTTGATCATATTTTACATCGGCTTCCAAATGTACCAGTAGATAGGTCATGTGAAATCCTGATGATTGAATGTGTTAAAAGGAATGAGGTAGATCTAAATCACAGGGAGTAAAGTTATCTTGAGACCTGCAATCTTTCGAAATCCATATAGACCAGCAATAAATTGAACACAATTAGTGGTGAAAAAATAAATTAAAAAAATAGTTATCTATCCATATTATTCGTTAAAAATGGGTAGGATGATAAACTTTTAAAAACGAATCAAATATGGATAAGATTCATATTATCCACTTAAAAAATGGATAGTCAATGGATAACCAATGATTTAACTTTTAAATTTGGAAAGACTCAAATTGGAGATTCATGAAGTATGGGAGACTGAGAATACTTCCAAATTCAAATTCAAGAAGCTATAATATGGATATCTATATTGTCCATCGATTAATCCATTTTCTATTCATATATATTAAAGGGTCCATCTGAATATTTTATCTGTTTTTGCATTATCTGTTTTCGACCCATCCATATATCACACCCGACCCGGACGTTTGCCATTCCTAAACACAATTAATGAAAGCAAAAAAAAATTATGTGTAGGCGGTCCGGAAAATATTACTCGCATTCGATATTTATACCAAACCAATAAATATATGATATGTGTTTGCACATAGACTATTAGACGAGTTAACTATGATAAGTTCATAGTGTTTGGTTTAATTCGGGTGCAGATAAGTATTTAATAATACCAACTAATTAGGATTAAGATTTGATCACAACGGTATACTTATATTAAGTTTAGAATTTATCAGGAATCTTTTTAGTTTTCTCAGGATTTTTATTTTAGAAAGGAACCTTTAATATCAAAGAATAACAAGTTATGAAGTATTGGAATGAAATGGGTCCAAATTGAGTGAAACAGATAGTAAGGATTCAAATAGTCATTACCTGCTAGTTTGAGAATGAGACGTGATTATAGTTATTATATTTGCTTGAATTTATTTTGATTTTGATTTTTCAATGACCATACCATGGAAGTAATTTTTTTTTTCAAATGAAAAACCTATTTTTACTTTTTTTAAAATTACTTAAAAGCTCCAAAAAGTTAAGTTAAAATAACTTTTAATACAAAACACAACTATATTCTACTGCAAGAAAAACCTTTTTAAAATTCAAACATAAACAAATACAGTAGCTATAGCTAATTGAATAAGGTTCATGTTTTCCTAATGGATTTCTGTTTCTATTGGTCTGAAATATGTTTGTCATCCTTTTGTAGGATTTGCGGTTCTAGGGTTTCTCTATGATAAGAAAGAAACAGGCAAATCAGGAAATGGAGGGGGAAAACAAGAAATTCTTAATACTGCTGAATTTCCACTTTTCGACAAGGTAAACTCTACTTTCATCTTCATGAAGTTTTAAATGTGGTTAAATACAAAGGTCTATCTAAAATTAATTAATTAATTTATACGCACTGTCAGTGTAAAAGAATTACATTTTTAGGTTATTTTTACATGTTGTAATAAGTAATCTATCTTATTTTCAAGATTACAAATTCTACATGTTATAAAGGCTTACCTATAAATATCCTTTAATTATACTGACAAAGTATATAACTTAACACAAATTGCTACGTATATGTTTTATGTAGTTTTGAATATTGAACAATCTTATATATTGCCTCCATTCAAAAAAAAATAATGAAGGGTTTGCTTGAATATGTCTTGGTTTTAATTAATTTGTAAGTTTGAACTCTTGTAATCATATAGTACTTCATATTTGAGGGTAATATAGTTTTAAAAATAGTTTAAATATAATATATTTCTTAAATAAAGATAAAAAATATATTTTGACTAATTAAAAGTTAGATGTATTTAGTCATACTAGTCTTAAGGTACGCGCTTTGTGCGTGTACCTTATCTCTATGAATATAATATTTTTTAAAGTTATGTAATTATTATATTAAAAAATTGTGTTTGTTTTATAATACAAAAAAAGAAAAAAATTGAGAACGATGACTGTTGATCATATTTAACTTATCTAATATAAAGGAAGAAACTCTATCCTCAATCATCTCAGTCCATATATTCAACTTAAAATTTATTCCAATATTATAATTTTATTGTTTCAATTTCACAAGTTATCATGCTTTCTTTTTTATTAAAATTTACTGAGTGCAAAAATGTACATTAGAAAGTCCTTTTTCATCTGAAATGACTTTCGAATGAGCGATGATTGGCTGTCGAAATTTTTTGCGGCCGCTATTTTTCCAACGAATTATTTCTTGTTGTATTATGGGGTTTCCGACATATATGATCGTCAGGGTTCTGCATAATTTCAATAGTGTGTATTTTAATGAATTTGAAAATAATTCAAATTAACTTCACTAACAAAATAGAAAATTGAAGGGCCAGAATATTAAGTCATTGAAGAGATCTCATTCCCAACACTAGCAAATATGAGGTCTTCAAATCTAGGAAAAAATGGAAGAACCTTTTTCAGTTTGAAAAAAGTCAAAAGAGACAACATTGTTGATTATTTGTAGAAATTTAATTATGCAAAAGTTCATACATATATGTTTGTTTAGAAAGAAGGTTTATTTCCAAGCGGGAGGATCCATGCAGAATATACATAAAAAGTAGAAAATTCTACGAGGAAGTCTCAAAAGAATCTCAGAGATAAAAGTGCTCAATGTTGTTATTATTAATTTTTAACAAATCAATTTAATTTGACCATATCCATTAAACATTAGTTTCAATCTCGTTTCCCTATCTATATAAAGATTCCTAACCCTAAAAGGAATTAAAAATTCTCTTTTAGTTTTTGGATGCCTTGTTATTGTTTATCGTGTTGCCTTTACTAATGTTGAGTTAATATTTTCTTCGCCAATGTTGTTCTTATGGAAACAAAATTTATGCACTATAAGAATTTTATCAACTTGAAAAATAATTTAATTTGAAAAAGAATCGAATTGAATTCTTTTGCTTTTAGTTAATCTAAAAATACTTAACTATTTGTTCTTAACATTGAATAAATTAATTTACTTTTTGCCAAATTCTTAGTATTAGGTCATCCAAAATTTTAAATATTTAACTGCAATTATAGTTACTCAATAAAAATTCTATTTTCAAAGGATAAGAAAATTCATCTGACATTTTGCTTTAGATCTTTTGTTTGTAGAAGCCATTTACTTGTGTCAGCCACTTCTCTCTATCTCTCTTTTAATTTTTTAATAAAATCAACATTGTTTAACTTTGGCGTTACGTTAGTTATTTTTTCTTTTTTTTGGGACAAAATTTTCATATTCGTTATTCTCTTTCTTGGGTTCGGGAGGGATACATATGTAAAGACCTTGAGGTTTAAATTTTTCATAATTACTGTGAAATAAGAGACGAAGAGAAAATCATTTTAGAAAGATTTTAAAATCAAAAATATTAGGCTAAGGATTTATATAAAATGAAATCTTGATTTTGAGTTTCTAAATATTAGGAGTTTTACATATTTCAAACAAAAAAAATAATAATGATCAAATTAAATGTCCTAAATATTAGAATTTTAAATTCCTAATTATTAGGAACATAACTCAATTCACAACTTTGTCTAATGTGAAAACTTTAAAGGGTAAATAAAGGTATTTATGCTTTTTAATATAATATAGATATAAATATAAATATAGATAGATAGAAAATTAAAAGAGCGTGTTCATGAAAAATAGAACATCAGGATACTAATTGATTTTTTTTAACACTCTTCAATATGGATATTAAAGAATGTCCGAACTATTATCTTATTCTTTTTCCCCCACTTTTTAACCTACTAAAATTTTGACCTCTTTAATAGGGTTATCAAATGATGAATTTTCTACATACTGATGTTAAAATCTTACTGATGGACTTTAAAATCTTTCTACTTAATGAATTTTTAATTTCTTGAAGTCAAAATGTTCGTAGTTAATATCCTACTAACCGATGTTCTTATTTTTTTTCTTTTTTAACTACGAACATTTTGACCTCTTTAATAGGATATTAATTAATGAGTGTCTTATTTATGATCTTATTTTTTTTTTCCTTTTTCACCTACGAATTGTTTTGCCTTTTTGTTAGAGTATTAGGGATACTAATAATTAAAGGACCAAAAATGATACTCTATCGATATTACTGGGACTAAAAGTGAAATTTTTGTTTGTCTGAACACTGATGTGATGTATACTTAATTAACAGGTTAAATTGAATGAAAAACATGAACATTGGTATGGCATTGACGAAAATAAAAGAGATGAAGATCTTTATTATTTTCTCAAAAATGAAACAAAAGGAGGAGATATCACAGAGGAATTCGTTAAAATTTTAGTAGATTGGACCGGAGTTCCTGCAAAACAACGCTACGATCCCTTCCCAATATCAGATGATGAAACTAAAAAATCGGAAGTTGTGAAATCGGGCGAGAACCCGGGTGCTACAGCTGGACCACGAGACGATCCCCGCTTTGTTCTTGAGGTAATTATTTGTTCTGTTTAAAAAAGAATGAATGAGTTCAAAATACGAAAATTATTTTTTTTTTAACTTTTGATCTCATGAATACGGATATTAATTTCTTAAGCATTTTAACATGAAATTTAGATAATTAAAAATTATATAAATAGTACTAGTATAAAAAATTATACTCCATTTTTTGAAATTAAAAAACATTAAGATCTAGATAAATTATTTATTTATTATATTATTTCAGACATTAATAATATTAACGTTTTTTTGGTTTCTCACTCAGTATCTCGTACCCACTTTGGGCCGGGGTATATAGGGATTCTGACGTGTAGGGTCCATTAAAAGAGAAGTGTTGTATATATATAAAATAATGATTATAATATAAAACTGAATTACCATAAGTTTGAATTTCATTAGGGAATTGGGTTTCACCTTCTCCAGCTAATTATGTGAAAAATAAAATTTAAAAATGATAAATTGATAATTATGTGTCAAGAAGCAAAGAGAAAAATATATAAAATTCTAACAAAGATTATTTAGATCAAAATTACGTAAAATTATATATCAAAAGTTCTATCAAACACTATCGGGTTTGCTAATATTTTTACCAATATTTAATAAGTACGTAGTTTTTTTTCAAAAAATATTTTCGTTAACCAACCAAACACCGAAAAATATTTTTTCAAAAAATACTTCCGGATAATAAATCATTTTCCTGAAAAATGACTTTCGCCCTGCCAAAACACACCCTTAAAAGTATACTATCATTTTTTTCCCTTTGATTGCTTTCTCCTTAGTCTTAAATTTTTCTTGTTAAATTTAATTTATTTTTATATCTTAAAGTTTACTCTTATTTTTTCATCTATTTCCAGAATGCCATTGCTAGATTAGTTCGCTGAGTGTACATGGAACGGCTATATATCAGCAAGGTTGATATATCATTACCTTTATTGGTAGGAAAATATGTGTTTAATTAAACAATTTGCAACAAAGTTAATGATGTATTGCTCATATTGTGTAAATGTACTTGATATACAAATTATGAATAAATAATGTTGGTGACTCTTTATGTATTTTGCTTCCTTAGTTTTACCTTAGCTTCTAAACTATAAAAATGGGGTGAAAACTACAGTATAATAATTGGTAAGTTCGAAGTGAGAACCTTTAATTTTTATTGTAATTACTTTATTCAAAAACTCCGTATTCTCTAATCACCTAACTCCCCTCTAGGCTAATCATATTACTTTAAAGATGTAATTATTTAAAGTTTATAATGGAATTTTAAATACATATGAATTGCATCTGTAAAAGTGAAGCAGCACAATGACACTCCAATTTAAGATCTTAGTCTTTATTGACTTATTCATACGAATTAAACTGATTATTGATCGGCCAGTCATCACTACCTCGATTCCAAATTAGTTATTAGTGTTAATTATGTGAATTATCCAAAATCACCACGCTAGATGATAAATCCGCTCGTAAAGTGGGCATGCTCCTTTTTTCTTTTTTGATAATACTCATCTTTGAACCAACTTTCGACTAATTCAAATGGGTAGTATGCAACTCTTAGAATATATTTATAGGTTAGGGGTTCGAGCCATGGAAGCCGCCACTAATGTTTGCATCAGGGTAGACTGTCTACATTACACCCTTTGGGGTGCGGCCCTTCTGATGAAATAGGAGTAACTTCAAATGCATACAGGAAGGGGCTATAGTTGTAAATAGGAATGTAAACAATTAGTGGCTACTTAATTAATTCACACGTGTATAGTTAGTTAGGCGGTTAGAAGTGTATCATATCTTTTTTATATAGTTGTGTTCTCATTTTACAGTGTAACCGATAATTTATTCTCAATCAAAAATTCTCTCTGTACATTTTTGTTCTCTACTTGTTTGCATGAACTACACAATAGAGTTAGGGCTTGGCGTTGCCTCTAATCTATAGAAATCATCATGGTATCAGAGCTTCGACCTTAATTGTGAGTCCGATTCGTTGATTGAAGTCGATTTGTGTTGAATTCATTCCATTTCAGGGATTGATAATCTGTTGATGGAAAGGATTCTACAATGGCGGCAAAAACTGACCTAGAAATCACGCCATGTTTCTTCACCCATCGGACATGACAGGAGCTCCGAATATCAATTCAGCTGACCGGCTCAAAAAATTAGTCTACCTGGAGTCGACCGATGCAAATCTAGCTTCTTGGAAAGAACAAGCTAGGGTTAGTCGACGAAACTCTAAAAAGGTAGATAATGAGCTATGTGTCAACAGAGTTAATCACATGGATTTTGTATGCGAAAGATGCGAGAACAGTCCGGGAAGATTTGAGGGAATGATTTGATAAAGTTAACACTTCACGTGTGTATCAATTACACAAGGCAATTGAGACTATTACCTAAGGAACTGACAATGTGTCAGTATATTTTTCAAAACTTAAAAGTTTGTGGGATGAATTTGATAGTATGGTTCCTCCACCATGTGGCTGTTCTAGATCTAAGACATTTGTTGAATTCATGCAAAAGCAAAAGGTCTTACAATTTCTAATGTGATTTAGTGAGAGTTATGAACAATCACGAAGCCAGATTCTCATAACTAGGCTAACACCAAATATCAACAAAGGTTACTCTATGCTTGTTGAGAGGGAGAGTCGGAGATCAGTAGCTAATGCTTCAATGATTGGAGAAGGAACTGATTTAACAGCCTTACTGGCTAGAAGAGGAGGCAATTACCAGAATTACCAAAAGCCTAAAATAAATTAGAACTTGCAATGTGATTGCTACAAAATGAAAGGCCACACAAAGGAAGGTAGCTACAAACTAATTGGTTATCCCGCAGATTTTAAACACAAGAAGAAAGGGAATAACTATATAGCCTATAATGTTCATGTTGAGAACTGTAACCCAAACATACCAGCTGGTGGTACTGATATGACTGAGATTCTAAATAAGATGACTGCAGGGGATCTACCAAAGGCACTTCAACTTACTGCTGAACAATATGATCACATCATGAATATGCTCAACAAAGATCTACCTAAGGAGACTATGGCCAACATGGCAGGTATAGATCACTCATTCGTGACTAGGATAGAAAAGGAAAAGTGAAAAATTGATACATGAGCGCAACCAACCATATGGAAGCCAGCTTAGACATGTTAACTAACATTAAGACAGTTAGTTCAATGAAAGGTAGAAAAGTACATCTACCTAATGGAGATGTCACAATAGTGACACATATTGGTAGCTGCAAACTCACAGAAGCAGGGGAAGTGCAAAATGTATTGTATGTCCCTAATTTTGAGTATAACTTGTTATATGTTTCTAAGGTAACTGTAACGACCCGACTTGTCATTTTAAGAATTAACGCCCCGTTTAGTGACTCAAGGTCTCAAGCAGTTTCGTAATATGTATTATGACCCGTGGATGTGGCCGAGTTTGATTTTCGGAAGATTCAGAATTTAATTAAAAGAACAATTCTTATTTAGAAGCTTAAAATGAAAAGAGTTAACCTGAGAGTTGACTTTTGAGCAAACGACCTCGGAATAGAATTGTGATGATATCAATAGTTTCGTATGGTGATTTCGGATTTCGATGTATGTCCGGATTCAAATTTGAAAGTCCGTAGGACAATTCAATGCATTTTGGCGAAAGTTGAAAAAAATAGAAGATTTTGGAAAATCCTACCGAAGGATGAATTTTTGATAACGAGGTCAGATTTCGATTCCGAAAATGGGAATAGCTCCATTACGTCAATTATTACTTATGTGCAAAATTTGAAGTCATTCCGAATTGATTTGATATGTTTCGGCGCAAAATATAGAAGTTAGAAGATTTGAAAAACTTATAATTCGATTTGATGCGCGATTCATAATTTTGGCATTGTTTGACGTGGTTTGAAGCCTCGACTAAGTTCGTATTATATTTTGGGACATGTTGGTATAATTGGTTGATGTCCCGGGTGTCTCGGGCGAGTTTCAGATAGTTAAACGGACCAAAATTAGACTTGAAGGAATTGTTGGAAATCTGCCACTGGTGTCATCGCATCTACGATGAAATTGACCGCAGATGCACCATTGCAGATGCGAGATTGAGGTCGCAAAAGCGAAGGGAGCAGGTCTGGGCAGTGGTCGTAGGTGCGAAAATTATCCCGCACCTGCGAGACCCCAGAAGCGGAACTTCTCCGCATGTGGGAGCTTTGTGGCTGGGCAGTGACCTCGCAGAAGCGTGCATTTTCTTGCAAAAGCGAGCACGCAGGTGCAAAAAATCAGTCCGCAGGTGCGAAACTGGGCAGAATCATAAGGACCAAAAATGGTCATTTTTAGCCTTTCGTTTTGGAATTTTTGGAGCTCGAATTTGGGCGATTCTGGAGGGATTCTTCATAAGCTTGGTTGGGGTAAGTGTTCTATATCCTAAAGTGATTATATTTCATGAATCTATGATTATTTACATCGTTTAGTTCGGATTTAAATGGAAAAAATCAAGAGTTTTACAAAATCTTCCAAAAACGAAAATTTAAGATTTGGAGGTCGAGTTGTTATTGGAATTCGATAAAATTGATATGGTTGAACTCGTATCGGAATGGATGTTCGGATTTCATAAAAATTATATTGGGTTCCGAGGGGCGGGCCCCGCGTTGACTTTTGTTGATTTTTTGGAATAAATTTTTAAGTCGATATTTTATTATCTTCGATGAATTTTAATGAAGTTATACAATTGAATTGGATAGATTTGAGCGGTCCGAATGTCAATTCAAGTAAGAAGGCTATTTTGGAATATCGGCCTAACTTCAAAAAGGTAAGTGTCTTTCTTAACCTCGAGTGGGGGAATTACCCCTTTGGCATCGAGTTTTATGTGCTATTTGTGAAATGTGAAAAGTCGTGTAAGCGAGGTGACGAGTACGTACTCGGGATTTTATGTGCAAAATTTATTGAGTTAAATTCTTAGGCATATTGTGTAGTAAATTGGATAATTGTTGGCATATATTTAATCATCTATTTATCGTGCCTAAATCCTTGATGTTTAATTTGTTGTTATATGACAATTTGATGTGATTGCTACTTGAAATATTTATGAAATTTCGTGAGTATTGTTGGTTTAATATTCCATACAAATATTATCCAATTCCGATGTCAAATGGACCTTCAAATCTAATGTTTTTTCGTTTTTGAAAGATTTTATAAAAATTTCAATTTCTTCCATCTAAATCCGAAATAAATGATGAATATAGACATGGATTTATGAAAAATAATAACTTTTGGTTATATAACACTTACCCAATTCAAAGTCGTGAAAAATCGCTTTAGAATCGCCAAAATCCAAGACTCAAAACTCAAAAATGAGTAAAAATGGCTAACTCGCGATTTTTAAGCATTCTGTCCAGCATTTTCGCATCTTCGGACATGTTTTAGCATCTGCGAGCTCGTATTTGCGAGAAAAATCTTGCAGTTGCGAAGTGAGGCTTCCAGGTGAAATTCCGCATCTGCGGACATCAATGTCGCATTTGCGACGTCGCAGAAGCGACCAAACGACCGCAGAAGCAGTCTCTTCCGCATAAGTGCTTCAGCCTTCGCAGAAGCAGTCGCGCATTTGCGCCCCATTTCTTCGCAGAAGCGATGCAACTAGCCAGGTCGCAGAAGCGACCAGCTTCTCGCAGATGCGGCTGCACACCTGCGATCACCATTTCGCAGGTGCGATTACACCAGGTTCTCCCAGAACCTGCTGCTTTCAACATGCTCTAAACAATCCGAATTTTGTTCGAAACTCACCCGAGCCCCTCGGGGCCTTATCCAAATATCCCAACAAGTCCCGTAACATAATACGGACTTACTCGGGATCTCAAATCACATCAAATAACATCGAAATTGCAATTCACACCTTGATTCGGACTTTGAGTTTTAAACTTTTCAATTTGCAAATCTTCTGCCAAAACGTATTAAATGAATCCTGAATGACTTCAAATTTGGCTCACAAGTCATAAATGACATAACGGAGCTATTCAAATTTTCAGAATCAGATTCTGGCTCCGATATCAAAAAGTTAACCCCGTGGTCAAACTTGGAAATCTTTAGCCTTTAAATTACTAGTTTCCATTAAATGGTCATTACTTGAGCTAGGGACCTCCAAATTAAATTCCAGACATACGCCCAAGTCTCGAATCACGATATGAAGCTACTGAAATTGTTAAAACACTGATCCGGTTCCTTTTGCTCAAAATGTTGACCAAAGTCAACTCAGTATAGTTTTAAGGCTCTATTTCACATTTTAATTTATTTTTCACATAACAACTTTCAAAAACTTTTACGGACTATGCACACAAGTCGAGGAATGATAAATAGTGAATTTTGAGGTCTTAGAACATAGAATTACTTATTAAATTTAAAGATGACAATTTGGGTCATCACATTCTCCACCTCTAAAACAAACGTTCGTCCTCGAGCGTAGTTAGAAAAAGTACCTGAGCTGGAGAAGAGTCGTGGATATTTACTCAGCATGTCCGACTCGGACTCCCAAGTAGATGCCTCTACCAGATGACCTCTCCATTGCATTCGAACTGAAGGATAACTCTTAGATCTCAACCGCCGGACCTGCCGGGCTAGAATAGCCACCGGCTCCTCCTCATAAGTCAAATCTTTGTCCATGGGATGGATCACCATGATATTTCCGGAGCATAGACACATGGAACACTGGATGAACCGCTGATAAACTAGGTGGTAATGCAAGCCTGTAGGTTACTTCACCCACCCTTTCACGAATTTCAAAGGGTCCGATATACCCAGGGCTCAACTTGCCCTTCCTTCCAAACCTCATTACACCTTTCATAGGTGAAACCCGGAGTCATATTCTTTCTCCAACCATAAATGCAATATCACGAACTTTACGGTCGGCATAACTCTTTTGCCTAGACTGAGCTGTGCGAAGTCGATCCTGAATAATCTTGACCTTATCCAAGGCATCCTGTACCAAATCGGTACCCAATAACCGAGCCTCTCCCGGTTCAAACCAGCCAACTAGATAATGGCATCGCCTTCCATATAATACCTCATATGGAACCATCTGAATGCTTGACTGGTAGCTATTATTATAAGCAAACTCCACAAGTGGCAAGAAATGATCCCAAGAACCTCCAAATTCTATAACACAAGCGCGAAGTATATCTTCCAATATCTGAATAGTGCGCTCTGTCTGTCCGTCTGTCTGTGGATGAAATGATGTACTCAACTCCATCCGCGTGGCTAACACACTCTGTACAGCCCTCCAGAAATGTGAGGTAAACTGCGTACCTCGATTTGAAATAATAGACACAGGCACACCGTGAAGGCAGACAATCTCATGAATGTAAATTTCAGCTAACCTCTATGAAGAATAGGTAACTGCCACTGGAATAAAATATGCTGACTTGGTCAACCTTTCCAATATGACCCAAACTGCATCAAATTTTCTCTGAGTCCGTGGAAGCCCAACAACAAAATCCATAGTGATACGCTCCCACTTCCACTCAGGAATTTTTAACTTCTAAAGCAAACCACTAGGTCTCTGATGCTCGTACTTAACTTGCTGACAATTCAGGCACCGTGCTACATATGCAACTATATCCGTTTTCATTATCCTCCACCAATAATGTTGCCGCAAATCTTGATACATTTTGGTGTACCTAGATGAATAAAGTACTTGGAACTGTGTGCCTCTTCAAGAATTAATTCACGAAGTCCATCCACATTAGGCACACAAATAAGACCCTACATTCGCAGAACTCCATATTCCCCCACAGCAACCTGTTTAGCACCATTGTGCCGCACCGTGTCCTTAAGGACAAGTAAATGAGGATCATCACACTGCCTCTCTATGATACGCTCATATAAAGAAGATCGGGCGACTGTGCAATCCAGAACCCGACTAGGTTCTGAAATATCTAACCTCACAAGATGATTAGCCAAAGTCTGAACATCTGCAACTAATGGCCTCTCACCAACCGGAATATACGCAAGACTGCCCATACTCATAGACTTTCTACTCAAAGCATCGGCCACCATATTGGCCTTTCCGGGGGGATACAAAATGGTGATATCATAGTCTTTCAACAACTCCAACCATCTGCTCTGCCTCAAATTAAGATCCTTTTATTTTAACAGATACCGAAGGCTACGATGATCAGTAAATACCTCACACGAGACACCGTAGAGGTAATGCCTCCAAATCTTCAGCGCATGAACAATGGCTGCAAATTCTAAGTCATGAACAGGATAATTCTTCTTGTGAACTTTCAACTGCCGCGACGCGTATGCAATTACCTTGCCATCTTGCATTAATACTGCACTAAGCCCAATGTGAGATGCGTCATAATATATCGTATACGATCCTGAACCTGTGGGTAATACCAACACTGGCGCCGTAGTCAAAGCAGTCTTGAGCTTCTGAAAGCTCAACTCACACTCGTCTGACCATCTGAATGGGACACCCTTCTGGGTTAGTCTGGTCAATGTGCATGCTATAGGTGAAAACCCTTCCACGAAGCGATGATAATATCCTGCCAAACCCAGAAAACCCCGGATCTCTGTAACTAAAGTAGGTCTAGGCCAATTCTAAACAGCCTCAATCTTCTTAGGATTCATCTTTATGCCTTCTGCCAATACAACATGCCCCAACAAGGCAACTGAGTCTAACCAAAACTCACATTTTGAAAATGTGGCATATAACTGATTATTCTTCAAAGTCTGAAGCACACTCCGAAGATGCTGCTCATGTTCCTCTTGACTGCTGGGGTAAATCAAGATATCATCAATGAATACAACTACAAAAGAATCCAAATAGGGCTTGAATACTCGATTCATCAAATCCATAAATGTTGCTGGGGCATTTGTCAACCCAAATGACATCACTAGGGATTTGTAAATGCCCATACCGAGTCCGTAAAGCTGTCTTAGGGACATCAAATGCCCTAATCTTCAATCGATGGTAATTAGACCTCAAATCAATCTTCAAAAATACCTTGGCACCCTGAAGTTGATCAAATAAGTCTTCAATTCTTGGCAACAGATATTTTTTTTTTGATAGTGGCCTTGTTCAACTGCCGATAATCTATACACATCCGCATAAAGCCATCTTTCTTCTTTACAAATAATATTGGTGCACCCCAGGGCGAGATATTGTGTCTAATGAATTCCTGATCAAGCAAGTCTTGTAACTGCTCTTTCAATTCTTTCAACTCCGGCGGGACCATACGATATGGTAGAATAGAAATGGGCTGAGTACCCGGAGCCAAATCAATACAGAAGTCAATATCTCTATCGGGTGGCATCCCCAGAAAATCTGCAGGAAATACTTTTGGAAATTCACGAACAACTGGTACGGAGTCCATAGAAGGAACATCCGCATTGGGATCACGAATATAAGCCAAATAGGCTAGACACCCTTTCTCTACCATACTCCGAGCTTTCATATAAGAAATAACCCTTCTGGAAGAATGACCAGGAGTTCCTTTCCACTCTAACTGAGGTAACCCGGCATTTCTAGAGTCACTGTCTTGGCATGACAATCCAATATAGCATGATAAGCTGACAGCCAATCCATACCCAAGATGACATCAAAATCTACCATATCAAGAAGTAGAAGATCCACACTAGTCTCAAGACTACCAATAGTAACCACACACGAATGATAGACATGATCTACTATAACAGAGTCTCCCACCAGTGTAGATACACACACAGAAGCACTCATAGAATCACAAGGCACAACACAATATGAAGCAAAATAGGATAACACATAAGAATAAGTAGATCCTGGATCAAATAGAACTGAAGCATCTCTATGGCAAACTGGAATAATACCTGTGATCACATCATCAGATGACTCAACCTTAGGCCTAGCTGGAAAAGCATAAAATCGGGGCTGAGCCCCGCCACTCTTGTAACAACCCGACTTGTCATTTTAAGAATTTACGCCCCGTTCAGTGACTTAAGATTTTTGAGCTGCCTCGCAATATGTATTATGACCCGCGTGTGTGGTCGAGTTTGATTTACGGATGATTCAGAGAGATTTGGGACACTTAGTCCCTAAGATGGAAGCTTAAGTCTTAGGATTTTTACCGTAGTCAGAACTGTGTGAAGATGACTCCGGAATAGAGTTTTGTCGGTTCGGTTAGCTCCGTTGGGTGATTTTGGACTTAGGATCGTGTATGGACTGTGAATCTGAGGTCTGTAGCCAATTTAGGCTTGAAATGGCGAAAGTCGAATTTTTGGAAAGTTTGATCAGGGGTTGACTTTTTGATATCGGGGTCAGAATGTGATCCTGAGAGTTGCAACAACTCCGTTATGTTATTTAGGACTTCCTTGCAAAATTTGACGTCATTCTAGGTTGCTTTGGTGGGTTTTGGCACGAGTTTTAGAAGTTGGAAGTTCATAAGTTCAATTCGTGGTGCGATATGTATTTTTGGCATTATTTGATGTGATTTGAGACCTCGAGCGAATCCGTGTTAGGTTTTGGAACTTTTTGGTTTGTTTAGACGGGGTCCCGGGTGTAACGATCCAACCGGTCGTTTTGACTTTTAGAACCCCGTTACCCTAAATAAAACTTTCCGTATGTACTTTAAATGTGAATGATGCGGTGCATGGTCTAAATTCAACAAAGGTATACAACCCTGTATTGGTGCATCGTGTAGTGATAGATATGATATTCATAGGTTGGAAACAGGCATGGTGGAGAATTCTAGATGTTAGAATTGGGCTCTAAGGCTTATTTGCCTAAATAAAAGGGAGAATTTTCAGATTGGCTCGAGTTAATGTGCTCAACTGGGTGTGGTAGCACGGGTAGGTGCATGAGGTGTTAAATAATAATTTTGGATAAATCTGGAACACTCCTTAGCACGTTCGAGGACGAACGTATATTTAAGTGAGAGAGAATGTAACGACCCAACCGGTCGTTTTGACTTTTAGAAACCTATTACCCTAAATAAAACTTCTCGTATGTGCTTTAAATGATTTATGACTTGCCGGAATGGTTGGTTCGGGATTTGGAAGTGTTTGGGTTGAAATCGGAACACTTGGTTCCTTAAGTTGGTTTTAAAAGGCCAAGTTTGACTTTGGTCAATATTTTGAGCAAACAGATTCGGATCAGTATTTTGATAGTTTCGGTAAGTCCGTATCGTGATTTGGGAATTGGGAGTATGCCCGGAATCAAATTCCGAGGTCCCTAGCTCGAGATATGGAATTTTGATGAAAATAATTAAAATGTTTAAGTTCAAATAGTAACCGGATGTCTAATATGTGAAAATGACCCCGGAATAAAATTTTGATGATTCCAACAGCTCTGTATGGTGATTTTGGATTTAGGAGCGTATTCGGAATTTTATTTAGAAGTCCATAGTTAAATTAGGCTTGAAATGGCTAAACACAAGAATTTAAGTTTGGAAGTTTAACCGATGAGTTGACTTTTTGATACCAGAGTCGAAATCCAGTTCTGAAAATATTCACAGCTCCATTATGTCATGTATGACTTGTGTGCAACATTTGAGGTCAATCGGACTTGAATTGATAGGTTCCGGCATCGAATGTAGAAGTTGGAAATTTTAAGTTTCATTAAGCTTGAATGGGAGCATAATTCGTGGTTTTAGCGTCGTTTTATGTGATTTGAGGTTTCAAATAAGTTCGTATGATATTTTAGGACTTGTTGGTATATTTGGTTGAGGTCCCGAGGGCCTCGGGTGAGTTTCGGATGGTTAACGGATCAAATTGGACTTAAAAAGCTGCTGCAAATTTTCCTCTTCTATTGGACATTCTGGGTTGTGATCGAGCCCAGATATCGAGCCCAGATATCGAGCCAGATATCGAGCCAGATATCGAACCCAGGTATCGAGCCCTGATATCGAGCCCAGGGTTGACGAGGCTCAGGCTCGAGCTTATGTACCGAAGCCGTGATCGAAGGTTCAACTCGAGGGCAATGATGGAAGGTCCAGCTCGAGGGCCATGATTGAAGGTCCATCTCGAGGGCCATGATCGAAGGCAAGGCTCGAGGGCCAGGATCGAGACCCAAGATCGAGGGTCACAATCGAAGGCTCAAGCTCGATGCCACGATCGAGGATATGATCGAAGGACCAGACTCGATGCCATAATCGAGGCCATGATCCGAGGTCCAGGCTTGAGCCTGTGATCGAATCCACGATCGAGGCCTAGGCTCGAGGGCCATGATCGAAGCCACGATCGAGGCCCTGTTCGAGGCCCAGTTCCGAAGGATGTCTGGGCAGTTTCATAAAAAGAGGGCATTCGTCCCATTCGCCATTTTTAACAAATTGGAGCTGGAGCAGAGACGAATTTGGCAGATTGTCAAGGAAAGACATTTGGGGTAAGTGATTCCAACTCGGATTTGGTCTATATACACAAATATATCATTGTGTTCACCATTTAATTAGTGTTTTGAGATTGAAATTTGGAAAAATGTAGAAATCTCATAGAAGCGAATTTTTGCGATTTCGGTATCGATTCGGAGTCGGATTTGAGTGAAACTTGTATGGTTGGACTCGTAATTGAATGGGTTGTAGGATTTCATAACTTTCGCCGGATTCCGAGATATGGGCCCCACGGACGAATATTTAATTAATTTTGGAATTTGTATTAAAAATGTAGTATTTTCTTATAGAAATGATTTCTATAATTTTTAGTGATTGTATCGAATTATTTTGGCTAGATTCGAGCCTAACAGGGTTGGATAATCGTGGAAAAGGCCTTCTAGTGGGTTAAATTGGAGCAAGACGAGGTAAGTCTCTTGTCTAATCTTGAGAGGGGGAAATTACCTCATAGGTGATTAAAATTAAATAATTGTTCTAATTGTGGGGGCTACGTACACACGAGGTGACGAAAGTCCGTACGTAGCTACTATTAATGCTAAAGTCCGGGTAGTTTAGGACTCAAAGCATGAATTACTTGTGTAAATTGTATTCTTTGTTTAATTAATATTAATTGATATATATATATATGAATACATTGTGAATTTTCAGATAAAGATATTAAAGGATAGAAACCTTATATGCTTGATTTTCTATTTAAATTAATTAATTGTTAAAAGAAATTATTCTTTCTCCCGAATTTATCTCATAATAAATATACTCTCCTTCCTGAGGTACATAAGAAAATGTCCTCCTTTCTTGTGGAGCGGGCCGAACGCCTCGGCGTGATAGATACATCTATGGATCACGCCGCACGTCCCTCGCCAGTGTACACGACACTCTGGTTCGGGTCGTACCTCCTCAGCAGAAATCATGCTTAATAATAATAATAATTACACGATACTTGGACAGTTTATTATAGCTTGTAAAGCTATTTGATAAATTAAAAATTTATTGAAATTGAATTTCAACTTGTAAAGCTATTTGATAAATTGGAAATTTATTGAAATTGAATTGCAGCTTTTAAAGTTATTTTGAAAAATTAGAGTTTTTATTGAAATTGAAGGATTTAATTAATAGATTAGAAATTATTTTAATTGAAGGAATTTAATTAATATATTGAGATTTATTGGAATTGAAGGAATTTAATTACTTCTACTAGTTTAATAAAATTATTGTTAACTCTGTGAATCACATTGATATAAATATTTCTATTTTCATGATTATTTAATATTATTGACCCATAGTGAGTGTCATAGTCGGCCATCTCGTCTCTACCTCTTCGAGATTAGGCTTGTTACTTACTGGGTATCCGTTGTTTTCGTACTCATACTGCATTTGCTACATATTTTATTATGCAGGTACATATATGTATAGCGGCCTTGTGGGCGCAGAGGTGTAGTTAATAATTGTGGGGACATAGGTGAGTTGCATTCTATATTACGATCCGCAGCTAAGAGAGTCTCCTTCAGAATTATTATATTTTTCTGTCTAATTTGTATTCTAGACAGATGCTGTATTTTATTTTAATTCCCTAGTAAATGCTCATGTACTTGTGACACCAGGTTTTGGGATGATTATGGGTTGTAATGTATTGGAAAATTTTAAAGATATTAGTACGTATTTGGTAAATGTCATCTTCTGCTATTTAATTGAGGGGAACAACTACGACTTCAAAAATATTAAAATGAGAATTTATTTAGTATTTATTGTTGGCTTGTCTGACAGCGGTGTCCGACGCCATCACGACCTATAGGAGAAATTGGGTCGTGACAACATGGTTTCAGAGCACTAGGTTCACGTAGGTCTCACGAGTCATGAGCAAGTCTTCGATCAAATAGAGCTTCCTATCTTACGTTTTTCTTTTTTCCCACGATAGCGATATTCCTTTGCTTGCGAATTAGGAAATTTATCTTCCCAGCTGACTTCATTATTCTAGATTTTGAGGCTGATGAACAAGTTCCAATCATATTGGGACGACCTCTCTTGGCTACTAGTGATGCAATAATTAAAGTAAGAGAGGGAAAAATGATTATGAGGGTGGACAATGAGGAAGCAGTTTTTAATGTCTACAAAGCAATCCAACTTCACCGCCACTATGAGGAGCTCTTTATGATATCTGTTGTGGAGGTGGATGAGTAACTTCTTGACACGAGTGTATATCTAGATGATTCTCTAGAAACAACACTCATGTTGTTCGATATCTTGGAGATTGATGATGAGGTTTAGGAGATGATGCATATCCTAGATGCATCATGTGCTTACACGTAGGGAATACACCCGTTTGAGCCCCTGAATAGGCCAAGTAGGTCTCCTCCAAAGCCGTCAATTGAAGAAGCTCCTAAATTGGAGCTTAAACCCCTACCTCCTCACCTTCAATATGCTTATTTGGGTAGTTCTGACACTTTACCTGTTATTGTTTCTTCTGACTTGTCTAAATTGCAGGAAGAAAAGTTGTTGAGAGTGATACATGAGAACAAGCGAGCAATTGGGTGGATGATGTCTGACATTAAAGTCATTAGTCTAGCTTTCTGCATGCATAAAATCCTTATGGAGGACGGACACAAGCAAAGTGTAGAGCAACAACACCGCCTAAATCCAATCATAAAAGAGGTGGTAAGAAAAGAAGTGATTAAGTGGCTTGATGTAGGTATTGTATTCCCAATCTCTGATAGCAAATGGGTAAGCCCCGTTCAATGTGTGCCTAAGAAAGGGGGGATGACTGTAGTGGTTAATGAAAATAATGACTTAATTCCTACAAGAACTGTCACTGGGTGGAGAATTTGCATAGATTATAGAAAATTGAACAATGCCACCCGAAAGGACCACTTTCCCCTCCCTTTCATTGACCAAATGCTTGATAGGTTAGCTGGCCAGGAATACTACTGTTTCCTAGATGGTTATTCGGGGTATAATCAGATTGCTATAGCCCTAGAGGACCAAGAGAAAACCACATTTACGTATCCCTATGGTACATATGCGTTCAAGAGAATGCATTTTGGTCTTTGTAATGCACCTGCGACTTTTCAAAGGTGAATGATGGCTATTTTTACTGATATGGTTGAACGATTTGTGGAAGTGTTCATGGATGATTTTTCTCTGTTTGGGTGTTCTTTTGATAATTGTTTAATGAACCTTGATAAAGTGCTTGCTAGGTGTGAAGAGACAAACCTCCTACTAAACTGGGAAAAGTGCCATTTCATGGTACATGAAGGTATAGTCTTGGGGCACAAGGTGTCAAAACATGGTCTGCAGGTGGATAAAGCAAAGGTGGAGGCGATTGAAAAATTGCCCCCACCGACATCCGTCAAAGGCATTCGCAGTTTCTTGGGCCATGCAGGTTTTTATCATCGATTCATTAAAGATTTTTCTAAAACTTCTTCTCCATTGTGCAGGCTTCTAGAGAAAGATGTCACCTTCAAGTTTGACGATGCATGTCTGAAAGCATTTGAGGAGCTGAAGGGAAGGTTGGTGACTGCACCAATTAT
>AWOL01S0050418.1:44849-58526 GCA_000715115.1 Nicotiana otophora
ATCGCATATAGAATTGAGTAGAGCAAGTTCTTGAACTCGGGCATCGGGGAACGAATTCGTGGTTAGGATAGACATATACCTAATTGCCTTGCTTGGTTGATTTACAGGAATTATAAATGCGTTCTTGTTGATTCTAACTCCATAGACATATAGGCGTTAGGTTAGCTTGAATAGGCGAGTAAGAACTCGACAGATTCTTATGAGCAATATTAACCCTGTCAACCAATAAGCTAGATAAATTAGTCGGTCAATTCAATTAAAGAATACAATAGGATTGTTAGATAGCCCATAACCCTAGATCGTTTTCATTACATTGATATCATAACAATCTGCTCTTTCTCTGTTCAAAGTTCATTATTTATATTTTTTTATTTAATTAGTTTAGAATCAAATATTTTTAGGTTTAATTCTTGTTTAGATAATTAGGATAGTCTAATTTAGTTAATAGTTAATCACTAGTCCTCGTGGGTTTGACATTCGACTTTTAGTCACTTTATTACTTGATGACCGCGTATACTTGCGTGTGCGTTTGGCCGCAACAAGTTTTTGGCGCCATTGCCGGGGACTTAGAAATTAGCTACTTGACTGAGTTAAGCTTTTATTAGTTATTTGTTCAAGCTCTAATTTTCAGTTTACCTTGTTTGTTTTAACGCAGGCTCTTCTCTTGAATGCGGAGGAGTAGAAGTGCAAATAATCTATTTCCTCTTGATCCTGAAATTGAACGAACACTTCACAGAGTGAGGAGGGAAGTCAAAACAAGAACTAGAATAGAGAGAGAGTTGGACATTGTAGTTAAACCACAACCAACAAAGATGGCAGGTATTGAAGAGCATGCTGTGATAGAAGCCGCAAGGCCCAATCTTGCGAATATGACTCAGGCTATTGTGAAGCCTGATATCACATGGAATTTTGAACTCATACAGTACATGGTACATTTGATTCAGTCCATAGGGCAATATGTGGGTCTACCTCATGAAGACCCGCAGAGGCACATTCAGAATTTTCTGGAAATTATGGACACCTATAATTATCCGAATATTTCCAAGGACTATGTCAGGCAGAAATTATTTCCCTTTTCATTACTGGGGGAAGCTAAGGAATGGTTGCAAAAGGAGCCCGCGAACTCAATCCACACTTGGGATGATCTAGCAAGGAAATTCTTAATCAAGTTTTTCCCCACTAAGAAGACAAAGTCGCTGAGGAGCCAAAATCTTGGGTTCCAATAACGGGAATGCGAGACACTTCGTCAAGTTTGGAAAAGATACAAGAAGCTACTCAAAGACTGCCCGCATCATTGTCAAACTGATGAGCTATTAGGTCACACTTTTGTTGATGGGCTAGATGAGGTATCAAAGATGAATCTTGATTTATCTTGTGGGGGTAGTTGCATGGCGAGGCCGTATAGTGAAATACAACTCTTGCTAAATAACTTCACTGCTAATGACCATAATTGGCAAGGAGATGGGGACTCACAAAGAGCAATTAAATAGAAGGCAGTCGGGTTGATTAAGCTTGATGACTTCTCAGCCATGAGAGCTGATATAGCAAAATTGGCAAATCAGATGAATAGAATGACAATGCAACAAACACACCAGATGCAACATGTACAAAAAATGTCTATTTGATGCGAACTATGTGGTGACAGTCATATGAGTGACATGTGCCCCACGAATCCTGAATCTATATACTATGTGGGGCAACAGAGCAGAGATCCAATGAATCAGCATGCACAATATGGGAACACTTACAATCCAAATTGGAAGAATCATCCCAACTTCTCATGGGGAGGAAATCAACAGAATCAGAATCAGTATAGGCCCTAAGGAAATTTCAATCAACCTCAGAAACCACCCCAACATATAGAAGAGAGTACAAATGACTTGCTGAAGAGGTTGTTGCTTGACAATCAACAGCTCAGGACCGATTTCAGAAATCTTGAGATGCAAATGGGACAGTTAGCAGCAAATCAAAACACTAGACCTGCATGCGCTCTTCCCAGTTATACAGAGAAGAACCCTCAAGTTAATGCAATTACACTCAGAAACGGGAGGGAACTAGAAGAAGTGCCAAAGAAGAGAAAGGACAAACATATACCTGAGGGGGAGTTGATCCCTAAGGCAATACACGAGTCAAAGAAAAATGATGCAGGTTTAGAGCCAGTGGAGGCTGCAAGGCCACCACCACCTTTCCCCCAGAGATTGCAGAAAAAGAATGATGATCGCATGTTCAACAAATTTCTCTCTATGTTGAGCCAGGTTCAATTGAATATTCCATTGGTGGATGTACTTCGTGAAATTCCAAAATATGCTAATTACATAAAAGATATAGTGGCTCACAAGAGGAAATTGACTGAGTTCGAGACAGTTGCACTTACTGAGGAGTGCACTACAAGGGTCCAAAACAAGCTTTCTCAAAAGCTTAGGATCCTGGAAGCTTCGCCATCCCTGTGCGAATTGGTAATATTGACGTGGGTCGTGCTCTTTATGATTTGGAGGCGAGCATAAATCTAATGCCCTTGTCCTTATTTAAGCAATTGGGTCTGGGAGCTCCAACAAGGAAGCCGTTTTTAATGTCTACAAAGCAATCCAACTTCCCCGCCACTATGAAGAGCTCTCTATGATATCTGTTGTGGAGGTGGATGAGAAACTTCTTGACACGAGTGTATATCTAGACGATTCTATAGAAAAAGCACTCATGTTGTTCGATAGCTTGGAGATTGATGATGAGGTTGAGGAGATGATGCATATCCTAGATGCATCCTGTGCTTACACGTAGGGAATACACCCGTTTGAGCCCCTGAATAGGCCAAGTGGGTCTCCTCCAAAGCCGTCAATTGAAGAAGCTCCTAAATTGGAGCTTAAACCCATACCCCTCACCTTCAATATGCTTATTTGGGTAGTTCTGACACTTTACCTGTTATTGTTTCTTCTGACTTGTCTAAATTGCAGGAAGAAAAATTGTTGAGAGTGCTACGTAAGCGCAAGCGAGCAATTGGGTGGACGATGTCTAACATTAAGGGCATTAATACAGCTTTCTGTATGCATAAAATCCTCATGGAGGATGAACACAAGCAAAGTGTAGAGAAACAACGCCGCCTAAATCCAATCATAAAAGAGGTGGTAAGAAAAGAAGTGATTAAGTGGCTTGATGCACGTATTGTATTCCCAATCTCTGATAGCAAATGGGTAAGCCCTATTCAATGTGTGCCTAAGAAATGGGGGATGACTGTAGTGGTTAATGAAAATAATGACTTAATTCCTACAAGAACTGTCACTGGGTGGAGAATTTTCATAGATTATAGAAAATTGAACAATGCCACCCGAAAGGACCACTTTCCCCTCCCTTTCATTGACCAAATGCTTGATAACTTAGCTGGCCAGGAATACTACTATTTCCTAGATGGTTATTTGGGGTATAATCAGATTGCTATAGCCCCAGAGGACCAAGAGAAAACTACATTTACGTATCCCTATGGTACGTATGCGTTCAAGAGAATGCCTTTTGGTCTCTGTAATGCACCTGCGATTTTTCAAAGGTGTATGATGGCTATTTTTACTGACATGGTTGAAAGATTTATGGAAGTGTTCATGGATGATTTTTCTGTGTTTGGGTGTTCTTTTGATAATTGTTTAATGAACCTTGATAAAGTACTTTCTAGGTGTGAAGAGACAAACTTGGTACTAAACTGGGAAAAGTGCCATTTCATGGTACATGAAGGTATAGTCTTGGGGCACAAGGTGTCACAAAATGGTCTGCAGGTGGATAAAGCAGAGGTGGAGGCGATTGAAAAATTGCCCTCACCGACATCCGTCAAAGGAATTCGCAGTATCTTGGGCCATGCAGGTTTTTATCGTCGATTCATTAAAGAGTTTTCGAAAATTTCTTCTCCGTTGTGCAAGCTTCTAGAGAAAGATGTTACCTTCAAGTTTGACGATGCATGTCTGAAAGCATTTGAGGAGCTGAAGGGAAAGTTGGTGACTACACCAATTATCATCGCCCCAGATTAGGGACTGCCATATGAGTTGATGTGCGATGCAAGTGACATAGCAATCAGAGCTGTTTTGGGGCAAAGAAAGGATAAAATATTTCACTCTATTTATTATGCGAGCAAAACTATGAATCCAGCTCAGATGAATTACACAGTTACTGAAAAGGAGTTGCTTGTAGCGGTGTGGGCGTTTGACAAGTTCAGATCTTATCTAGTGGGAACCAAAGTTATCGTTTACACAGATCATTCAGCTATTAGATACTTGTTTGAAAATAAAGACGCCAAGCCGAGGCTGATTCGTTAGGTCCTCCTATTGCAAGAATGTGACTTAGAAATCCGAGATCGAAAAGGAACAGAGAATCAAGTGGCTGATCACTTATCCAGATTAGAAACTCGGAACCATGTAGCTGAAGGGGGGTTGATCAAAGAAACATTTCCTGATGAGCAGTTATTAGCAGTCACCTCAAGTGAAGCCCCGTGATATGTATATTATGTGAATTTTATTGCAAGTGGGGTGACGCCACCAGAATTGACACCTGACAATAGAAGAAGATTCCTACATGATGTGAGGCTCTACATATGGGATGAGCCATTCCTGTATAGGCAGTGCGCAGATCAGTTGGTGCAAAGGTGTGTTCCTGAGGAAGATATGAATGCAATATTGCATGGCTATCATGCTTCGCCATATGGAGGTCATCACGGTGGGGATAGAACTGCCCAAACATTGCTACAATCAGGTTTCTATTGGCCAAAATTGTTTAAGGATGCACATGCCTTTGTTAAAAAGTTTGACAGATGCCAAAGAACCGAAACTATCACGAGGAAGCACGAAATGCCTTGGCAAAACATTCTGGCAGTAGAGCTTTTTGATGTTTGGGGGATTGATTTCATGGGACCGTTCCCATATTCTAATGGTCACAGGTATATCTTGGTGGCGGTCGACTATATTTCTAAGTGGGTGTAGGCCATTGCTCTTCCTACTAATGACGCAAAGGTAGTGGTAAGCTTTGTAAAGAAGCACATCTTCACGCGCTTTGGGACTCCAAGAGTGTTAATAAGCGACGGAGGAACTCACTTTTGTAACAAATTGCCGAATAATGTTCTTGCAAAGTATGAAGTTAAGCACAAAGTTTCCACTGCGTATCATCCCCAAACGAGTGGTCAAGTAGAAGTTTCAAATAGAGAGGTAAAGCATATTCTGGAGAAAATAGTAAGTGGAAATAGAAAAGACTAGGCCGAGAAGCTGGATGATGCATTATGGGCATATCGAACTTCATACAAGACTCCCATAGGTACTTCTCCGTACAGGTTCGTGTATGGGAAGGCATGCCACTTGTCCGTCGAGCTTGAACATAAAGCTTATTGGGCGATCAAAAAGCTAAATATGGATATGGACTTAGCTGGTGAGAAGAGGTTGCTGAAACTCAACGAGCTTGATGAGTTTCGATTGCACGCATATAAAAATGCCAAATTATATAAAGAAAATACGAAGAGGTGGTATGATAAGCACATTCAACATCGAGAGTTTGAGCCGGGTCAAGAAATTCTCTTGTTCAATTCAAGGTTGAAGCTATTCCCTGGAAAGCTTAAGTCTCGTTGGGCAGGTCCTTTTGTTGTGGTAAGTGTGAGGCCTCACGGAGCGGTGGAACTATGTGATACGAGCTTAAGTGGTACCTTCTTGGTAAATGGCCAGAGAATAAAACATTATTGGGGTGGTGACATTGCACATCACAAGACCTCAGTGGACTTAGCAGATGCTTAAACACGTGTTGAGTCATGCCGCGACGTTAAATTAGGCGCTTGTTGGGAGGCAACCCAATTTTTACCGCTTTTGAAGCATAGTTTTATTTTTTATATAGGCCATAATTTTCTTTTCTTTCTTTGTAGGTTGAAATGGTGTGGAATGTGTGTAATGTATATATTGAGTGCTCGGGTAGTCGGGATTGTTTATCCAAAAAAAAAAAATTGAAAATTAGCGAATTGAGCGCCCAGGCCAGTGCCCCACGCTGCCTGGGGCGCACTTTTCAGTGTGTCTGAAGCTTCAACGCCAGCTCCAGCGTGGGGCGCTGGGCTAGCGGGTCAGGTATGTATTGTTTTTTCTTTATTTTCGTTTTCTTTGTTTAATTAAAAATACCCAACCCAATTACCCATATAAACACACAACCCAACCCATACCCAATTCAAACCCATCCCCCACCTAAATTAAAATAGCTAAAACCCAAAACCCCTCCTTTCTCCAAAAACGCTGAACACTGCCTGCTCCTCTTCTCCACTTTTCTCTCAAGTTCTCATATTCTTCCATCTTCCTTGCTCAGTTCCATCTCAAGATTCTAAGGTATGTTCTTCTTGTTATCTTTTTTCTTGTATTTTGGAAGTTCTTAGAGTATTTGTAGTCTTCTTTCTCCCCCAATCCTCAAATCCCCTAGGTCTCTTAAACATACTTTGATGTTATTGTGGGTGGAATGATTATACACGAAATTGGTGCAAACATTGGTTGTGCAGTTGTGTTTGAAGTAGTAAACTATAATTCCCTCTACTTCATGTAAATTTGGGAGGCCCACCTTCTCCCACCACTGTTGAAATAGAAGAGCAAAATTGATGCCCACAAGGTGTTTGCTAAAATGCTTAAGAGAGTAAATTTGAACACCGGTGAAGTCTAAGTAGCCGAGTGTAGTTGTATCTGAGTTTGGGCGAAGTGTGGGGTGTTTTGGGGGTATTGTATCTTGTTGTAAACTTTTGTAAGTTGTAGTTAGTGTACTAAAATAGTGTAGTAATGTAGACTTTAGCTTTGTTATGCTTGCACCATAGTTAAGTTACGACCATGTTAGACTAATTGAATTTTATGGCATGGGGAAGTCTAAGTACCTATAGCCTTGTGATGACACATTGGTGCACGCTGAATCAATATTATGATTCAATTATACATAGCCTTCGGTTTTAAGTGTGGGGGTCATCTTGCCTCTTACGATGACCTTTGGCAACATCTCTTGATTCATTCTCATCTTTGTCTTTATCATGTGTAGGTTGTTATGGCTCGTGATGATACCGCTAAAGGAAAAGGAGTGGGGAGGTCCTCCTTTACTGCTCCCCCTCCAAAGAAACGCAAGCAAGGTGAGAGCTCTTCCCGACAAGCCAAGGGAAAGCAAGTGGCTAGCGGGTCTACAAGGCCACCACGACCTCAGGTGGTACTTGTTCGGGATGACGCCATCAAATGGCATGATACTTTTATTCCATATGGGAGATATGTGTCTGAAATGGGGATAAATGTGAAGGCTTTAGAACGGAACTTCCTAGATGTACTTGCTACATTGATTGAAAAGAAGATGGATAAGCTCATCGAATGTCTAGGCCCGGAAAATCTCAGCATGGTAAGAGAGTTATATGCCAACTGGAACGAGAAAAATGCCGAGTCATGGGGTCAGAGAAAAGGAAATTCCAATGGATAGGGAAACCTTGTGTCATTTTTTGGAAGTTGATAGCCCTAATCCACGAAGGCTTAGAAAGTTCGTCAAAAGTCCACGCTACCAAGCAATACATTACACATTTTGTGGCATTGATTCTAATAAAAACTGGACGCGAACTAAGGGAAATATTCACCTTGAAATGCTCCGGTTCGACTTCAACAAAACGGCCAAGGTCTGGCAAAACATTGTGCAAGCTAGATTAATGCCCGTTGAGCATAATAGTGAGTGCACTCGAGCTCGAGTGTGCGTGATGTACTTTTTGATGACCGGGCGCCCCATAAATGTGGGTGAGCTCATGCTTGGGCAGATGACCCGCACCCATTTTGGAGGAAGCATCAAAAGTCTTTTTTTTTGGCAACATCCTGACACAATACATGCTCTCTCGTGGGGTACCAGAGTACCCTAGCTTTGATGAGGTAGTGGAGGCACCCACAATATTGTTAGACATCACATCCATGATAGAGTCCACATCCAAGCTCACCCAAGCTGCTAGGAATGAGAGGATAGATCTGTTGGACAATTTTCTTGAGGGATTAAAGTCCGATTAAAAATACCAAAAAGATTATCTTTTGTTTTATTTTTGATAGTTAGGTAGCATCCCTTGGTTTTTCTTTGGACGCCGGTTCTTTTCCAAGGGTGTAGCTCGAACCGGGTGTTTTTGTTTTTTTGAGTAGGATAAGGGAAAACATTGAGGTGCTCGGAGATACCTTTTAATATGTTTGGTGTTGGCAAGTTACGTTAGAGCATGCGCTCTGTCTTCCTGTATATATGATTTGAGTAGTAATGCCCAATAGATTAAGTAGCCTACTCTTTGACGCCTTTTTCTCAGTTGATTGACTTGTATGGCACCTAGTGCATTATTGCTTAAAAGATTCTTAACTTGATATGCTTTCTTAACCTTAGAGTCACACAGAACCGTCTTGAGTGAGTCAAGTGCCATGTGTGTGTAAGGATTGTTGATATTCTGTGCTATCCTGTGTAGTCTAGAACTTGCCCCGTGTGTTAATCAACGTGAAATCATTAAGTTGTGCTAGCCGAGGAGATGACGTAGGCGTTTCTTTCTTGACCATAAAGGTGCTTGTCACTGACAAATAGAATTTTCCCATTGCTAGCCCGTTTGAGCCTATAGACTGTTTCCTTGGCACCCACATGACAAGCCGTACTTCTACTTTTTTCTTAATGTGAGATTGTTGAACCTTTACCTCCTAAGGCACTTAGTCGCTAGAATAAGTAAGATGAGAGATTGGGAAGTGGCTTTCGATTGGAACCATGTAAGGGCCCTTAAGGTGCACTAAAATTGTGAATAAAGGTCACTAGCTTATGAACTTCAATGTATGGAGTGTGTAAAAAAAAAAGAGGATTTCGTTTTTGCAAGAAAGAGAAAACAAAAGTTCAAATAATGTAGAAAGACACATCTCCTAATCCTTCTCACTCGTGCTAGTGAAACCATAGAGGTACTTGATGGAAAAGAGGGCTATGTTAGTTATGGTGTATGACAAGTGAATGGGTTGCAAAGCAATTGCGCTTGAATTGTGAGTGTAGTATATTAAAGTGCTTAGGAGGGTTAGTCACCATTCCTAAATGTATCCTACCCGTCCCTTAGCCTACATTACAACCTTAAAGTCCTAATTGATCCTAGATTTAGCTAGCTTAGATTAGTAGAGATGTACACTACGGGCAAGCTTATGGTACGACCACGGGATGCACATGAATTCTTTGTGAGAGTGAGTGAATGTTGTTCAATTGTGTGATGTCCTTAATTTATGTTCAATGACATATTTAAATTTGTGGACTACTTTGATATTCACTCTTTTGCTTATGGTGAGGGCACTTGATCTCATGACGGATTGGTGATATTGTACACTTTCTTGTGTTGGGTGAGTGCGTGAATTGAGGATGCTTAGTGGTAACGAGTCGTCTCTTGAGGTAAGGTGGTTGTGGAGAGGTTTCTTGAGTTGATTGAGTTGGTTGAAAAACATTGAGTATACTTGGGCTATTTCAAAACGGGAAGAATGTGCAATTTGTGTGTTCATGCTTAATTACCAACATCGATCATAGTCAAAAGGTAGGGTGTTTGATTGAGTTAATTGTGAGGTCCTCTTTCATAGTGCTAAGTACGTTTTGGGGGGTGCTAATATAGTTCCATTGCTCGAGGATGAGCAAGAGTCTAAGTGTGGTGTGTTGATAATCATCTTAATGTATGCATATTTTGATATATATCGCCTCACATTTTGCTCATGTCTCGACGATTTGAGATGTTTAATATGATTATTTGTGCTACATTTTTGTATTTCTATGTGTAGTGATAATTCGGATGCAATTTGGGATGAAAGGGCACGAATTGGAGCGACATCGGGACAAAAAGGCAAAAAGTGAAATTTGAGGGCCACAGCCAGCGTGGGGCGCTAGCTGTGGCGCAATTTACAGCAGCTAAAATATTTGCGCACCAGGGGCAGCGCCCCACGAGGCCCTGGACGCTAACAAAGATGAACATGTCCTATTTCGACCGGGCCTCGGTTATTTCGACCCCAATACGCCCCCAACTCATATAAAGCCAACCTAAACCTATTTTAAAAAGGGGAGGATGTTTTTGAGCGGAAAACGCAAGCACAGAACCATCGTGGAGGCCGAAATTCATCAAGTTCCATCTTTCTCCCACCAAACTTAGTAATGTTTATGTTTCTTTGTATGATTTGCTGTTTGGCTACCATGTCTATGTGGAGCTAAACTTCACGTTCTAGGGTTGTGGTTCTTTCATGACTATTGTTATTCGGATATTGATTTTGCCTTCTTGATTTATCATATTGCTTTATTTATTCAATCTTGCGTTTAATTATTTAATTGCTTGATCACCAATTGAATACTATCTACGAATCTAGAATTGAACTCGAAAGCGGGAATTCTATATTGCATATAGGATTGAGTAGAGAAAGTTCTTGAACTCGGGCATCGGGGAACGGATTCGTGGTTAGGATAGACATATACCTAATTGCCTTGCTTGGTTGATTTACAGAAATTATAAATGAGTTCTTGTTGATTCTAACTCCATAGACATATAGACGTTAGGTTAGCTTGAATAGGCGAGCAAGAACTCGACAGATTCTTATTAGCAATATTAACCCTGTCAACCAATAAGCTAGATAAATTAGTCGGTCAATTCAATTAAAGAATACAATAGGATTGTTAGATAGCCCATAACCCTAGATCGTTTTCATTACATTGATATCATAAATATCTGCTCTTTCTCTGTTCAAAGTTCATTATTTATATTTTTTTATAATTAGTTTAAAATCAAATATTTTTAGGTTTAATTCTTATTTAGATAATTAGGAAAGTCTAATTTAGTTAATAGTTAATCACAAGTCCTCGTGGGTTCGACATTCGATTTTTAGTCACTTTATTACTTGACGACCACGTATACTTGCGTGTGAGTTTGGCCGCAACAGTAATCCAACAGTATTGTATATTCGGTCCCCGTGACCATTCCATGTATTCAGTTAGAGTTCGTGACTTAGTAGTACCAGTCTTAGGAGGTTTTATATTCATATTTGTTTTGCTGTCAGTTTTGATTATTTATTTAATTAAAAAAAATGGCTCCAAAATGTAATTGAAATCGGCTTACCTAGTCTTAGAGACTAGGTGCCATCACGACGCTTATGGTGAGATTTTTGGGTCGTGACAAGTTGGTATCAGAGCTCTAGGTTCATAGGTTCTACCAGTCACGAACGAGTCTAGTAGAGTCTTGCGGATCGGTACGAAAACGTCTGTAATTATCTTCAAGAGGCTACAGAACTGTTAGGAAATTTTCACTTCTTTCATTTCTGTCATGCGAAATTTGTTGAATATGGAATTTGAGCCTTTGTATCTCTATTCTCTCACATATGGTGAGGACACATACTACCGGGTTTGCTGAGTAGGCATTCACACATATTGCTAGGGCTGCGAGAGGCCGGGGCCGAGGTAGAGCCCGGGGCAGAGGTCGAGGAAGGGCAAGTGCCGTGACTGGAGTACATATCAGGGCAACAGTTGAGGAGCCTCCAGTAGCTCCAGTTGGGGGCCAGGTACCAGAAACACCTGTTGTTACCCCCGGACTTCAGGATACTTTAGCACAGTTCCTGAGTATGTTTGGTACATTAACTCAGGCTGGATTGATCTCTGTTGCACCAAATATTTCGCAGATTGGGGGAGTAGCTCAGACTCCTATCACAACTCTAGAGTAGCAGATTCACGTTGGTCAGGTTCCGGGTGTAGTACCGGTACAACCTGTTATTCCGATTCGGCCTGAGGTCAGGCCCCTGGCATTGGAAGAAGAACAAAAGAGACTTGAAAGGTTTAAGAGGTATAGTCCACCTACTTTCAGTGGCACAACTACACAGGATGCCCAAGGAGTTCTAGAAAATTATCATCGTATTCTCCGCACCATGGGTATTGTGGAGGTGAGCGGAGTTACCTTTACTATATTTCAACTGTCAGGCGCAGCGTATTGGTGGTGGAAAATCTAGAAAGAAGGTAGACCGGCCGATGCCACACCACCAACTTGGGCTCAATTTTCGGAAATGTTCTTGAAAGAGTTTGTTCCCTAGACTCTCAGAGATGCGTGGCGCACAGAGTTTGAACAGTTGCGTTAGGGCACTACGACAGTGTCAGAATATGCTATCGGGTTCAGTGAGTTAGCCCGTCATGCACCTATCTTGGTTCCTACAATTAGAGAGCGGGTCCACAGATTCATTGAGGGGCTTGATTATGATATTAAAATATGCATGGCTCGAGAATTGCAAACTGATACTCCATTTCAACAAGTAGTAGAGATTGCGAGAAAGATTGAGGGTGTTTTAGGCGAGGAAATGGAGTCTAAGGAGGCCAAAAGGTCTCAAAGATCTGGAGGGTTAAGTGGATTTTAATATTTAGCTATGACCCATTATAGCAAAGGCTCGAGCAGTCGGCCAGCTCACTTCGCACATCGGATTACTCGGAGTGCTCCAGCAAGCTCTTACGATGCACCACCGGCACGGGATTCCTATAATGGTTATTCTAGTTATCCGGTACAGACTCAGTACGAGCAACCGTGACCTCAGAGGGGTTGTTACGAATGTGGTGATACTAGGCACATCATAAGAGATTGTCCCAGACTTGGGAAGGGTGGATTTCATCAGAGCATTCAAGCTACGAGCTTTATTCCAGTTAATACTCTACGTGCTCAGTCAGTTAGCGGTGGAGGACAGGCGAGTAGTGGGTGCCTAAGAGGTAGAGGCCCGACCCGTTGATATAATCGATATGATTTGGTTAAGGCCGATATACCAGATGGTGTCGTTACAGGTACGATCCTATGATGACCCAAAAGGTCATCTTATGTTTTAGAACTCGAATCTGCACTCTTAAGCCTTAAAAATCTCATTTTCACCCTTCTTGATTTGCGTACACAGTTCGGGCAGGTTTTTTGAAAGCTTTGATGTTGAAAACTAATAAAAATAAGAATTTTTGCCTTAAAAGTTAATTTTAGTTGATTTCGGTCAACAGTTTTGGTAAACGCACCCGGATCCGTACTTTTACGGTCTTGTAGGTCCGTATCGAATTATGGGACCTGGGCGTATGCTCGGAATCGAATTTGGAGGTCCCTAGCTTGAGTTATGAATTTTTGATGACAATTAAAAGTTTGAAGATTATTTGTTTTTAAGAATTGATTGATATTTCGCATTGTTAGTATCGGGTCTGCATTTTGGTTCCGGAGCCCGGTACAGGTTCATTATGATATTTAAGACATGTCTGTGAAATTTGGTGAGAAACGGAGTTGATTTGTCGTGATTCGGACGTCTAGTTGAGAAAATAGAAATTTTAAAGTGTTCTTGAGAATTTCATTTGATTTGGTGCTAAATTCGGAGTTTTATGTGTTATTTTGGCGATTTTATCTTGCGAGCAAGTTCGTATGATATGTTTAGACTGGCGTGCATGTTTGGTTTAAAGCCCCGAGGGCTCGGGTGAGTTTTGGATAGGCCACGGGATGTTTTGGACTTGGAAAAAATCTGGTTTCTGCAGATTCTGGTGTCTGTCATATCCTTCTTCGCGTTCGCTAAGGTCTTCTCACGAACGCGAAGAGAAACCTGATGAGGCTGAGAATTCTTCTCCGCGAACGCAAAGGCCTGGTCGCGAACACGAAGTGATGGGGGATTTACCCTTCGCGATTGCGACCGGCTCAACGCGAACGCGAAGCATGTGGGGACCTGGGGG